>PNEQ01128030.1:0-37748 GCA_003012365.1 Medauroidea extradentata
TTTAAAACAAGTTTTCGTGTAATAAGCATAACATTTTACCTTAACATACTTTTTACTTCTCTCATGACGTCTCATACTGGAACTCGTAGCAAAAGCCTTGTTGCATTGTCCGCACTTGTTTCTTGATGTTGTTGCATTGTTCACAGAATTGTCCGCAGTGTTCGCATGTTGATCAGAAGTTATTGTTGTAGTACGCATTTCTTCATCGTCATTTTCAGCAGCACTATTTACAAGTCTATTTCTTTTCTGCGGTGATGGTAATAATGGTTTTGAAAGGGGAACAGGTCCTGTGCATATTTTCTGGTGTTTGTTTAGATTGTCAACACGGGCAAACAAATTATTGCAGCTATCACATCTGTAAGCTTTACGGTTAGGATTCATTTTACATTTGTGGGCCGCATGTCTGTTTGCACTACGAGCACATGAAAATGTTTTGTTACAGTAGCTACATGAACGTCTGTATGATGAGGATGTCAATAGTGATGTCTTCGGCTCTGTTGTGGAATCAGTTTTCACTTCTGTAGGTTCTATTTTGCAACTTGATGATCGAAAATTCCGCAAATAGCGATTCACAGGTAAAGGAACAAGTTCTTTACATGATGCACGATGTCTCTTCATAACATCTTGTCTTGCTAATTTCATACGGCACGTATCACAACGCAGCTGCTTGCGAGACGGGTTTTTCACACATATCCACTTTTCATGTCTTCTCGCACTATGCGATTTACTGAATGTCTTGTTGCAATAATCACAGCTGTGCTTCTCCGTTGCTGGAATAAGGTCTTTCGCAGGCGTACACTGAGCAGCGACCGATAGTTCATCATTCATAGTATGCATTCTTGTTCGATAACACTGTTGTATGATGTTTACTCCGTAGCGATCAGTTAACAACTGAGGGATCAGTAGCTCTATTTACGCTAGTAAAAAAAATACGTTGTCCTCTTGGTTAGTCATAGTGCACACGAAAACACTCAAAGAATACTTGTTGGAAGTTGTTACAGACGATAGTTATAACGCCTATTACTGCTGACTTACATCGAAATCAAGTGTCTATCCATACCTCTTTGATGTTTTCTTGTTGAATGAATCCATGCTGTTGTTACTGCAACTGATGATTGGTTGCGATCAACAGGGTTGTAGTCATTTTCTCCCAAGTTTCTTGCCTTTTCGCTGCTGCATGCCATCACAATTTTCTTTAGTATTCAGTATTAAGCCGTATCTTCTTGTCGTAGACACTTGAAAATCTCATTACGTCCTCCTCGCAGCAGGGTAACTGTGTTTCTTGCCGCATGTGGAAGACTGCGCAGTGCCCATAAGTAGTACAGTCTATGATTTGACAATTTGGTTCGTTGTTTAGTGGTTCGCTTATATAAAGGCTGTGATAAGTACCATTGCATATTTCTGGTAAAGCTTCGCAATAGACCACGTGACCAATAACAGTACGATACCCTACTTAAGCCCGGTGTCACAATGACATTATGATTAGCTGGATGAAAATATTCCATGTTGACAGTTCTCAGCAAACTGAATGACGAATGATCGAGAAAACGCGCTTTATATTGTTGCTGGTAGACTACAGAGGGAAACAATATCGTCACCGTCTTACCAGCATGTGCTATGTTCTACGGACAAGAGCATATGTGGCTCCGGTGAGATGGCAGAAAAATGGCTATGGTTAGGATGCTCGCCTTTCCGTCAAGTTTTGCGAGGTCAGTCTCCGGATTTTCGTATGTTGAGATCGTGATGGACGAAACAATTCTCACGCCATCAACTACGAGGCTTCTAAAATATATATCTCAAGCATTGAAATTAATTCAGTGTATTATATCACCTTTCAGATGTTCACTGTGTAAAAAAATCCAAGGTGTTGGATTAGACCCCTCTTGCATACAGTAGTCTATGTCCCGGATATCTCTGAACAAAATTCAGTCGATTATATAAAATTTTTTTTATATAAGATGTTTCGATTTTTTTCTCAAGTCGCAGTCTTCAAGGCATGCATCTTGGATCTGTCTTTACATAAAATCGTTCAGCGTTATTTTTTTGATAAATGTAGTTTATTTATTTACCTGCTTTGCAAACTTTTTACGCTTCAATTGCCTGCATTTGAGGATTCGTAGAGCAGAAATAGTTACTAGTTCTAGGTAGCTGATGACAAGGTTCTTATCATTGTGGATTTTGATGACTGCGGCTACTCCACAGCCTGAAGCCTGTGTCCAAATGATTCAGTTGCCCGCTTTGAGGTTTCGTGCGTGCATTTATTTGAATTATGTGAAAATAATTTAATTGCCCGCTTTGAGGTTTCATGCGTGCATTTATTTTGAATCATATGAAAATGATTCAATTGCCCGCTTTGAGGTTTCGTTCGTGCATTTAGTCGAGGTTTTCTGAATCATATGAAAATGATTCAATTGCCCGCTTTGAGGTTTCATGCATGCATTTCGCCGAGGTTTTCTGAATCATATGAAAATGATTCAATTGCCCGCTATGAGGATTCGTGTGTGCATTTATTTGAATCATATGAAAATGATTCAGTATCCCGCTTTGAGGAGTCATACGTGCACTTATTTGCGGATTTTTTGAATCACATAAAAATGATTCAATTGCCCGCTTTGAGGATTCATGGGTGCACTTATTTGAATCATATGAAAATGATTTAATTGCCCGCTTTGAGGTTTCGTAGGATAGAAATAGTTATACTTTTTAGTGTATATATTTATATATAGTCAATACGACATAGGTATGCTAAAAATTTATAAATGAAAATAAATGAGAACATTTATCTGCTACAAAAAATTATTTTTATATATTCACTATTTAACAGTGTGCTCTCGTCAATGTACGTGTAGCTCAGTGGGCAGCCGACCCCCAGTGGCTCAGTTGGTTGAGCGGCCGACTTTGGTGCGAGGGGTTTTGGGTTCGATTCCCAGGTCAGGCTGGGTGTTAATTTGTGTTTGTCCATTGGGTCTCAAACCTTGTCACCATACACATTGTCAAACGAAAATTGCTGGGGTCACTCGAAATATGTCACACCTAAAGGGGGGAATGGTTGGTGCAGTGTTGATGCGGGAGATTCCGCTGCACCACACATTTTTTATGTAAAAAAAAACAGTGGCCTAGTGCGCATGTCTGGTAACACAAAGGTTGCAAGTTCGAAACCTACACTCGGCGATCCTTAAATTTTTAACTCTCTAAAATAAAATCATAAGGTTTATTCTCCCATATACAAACACAAGCAACTTCGACCTTACATCAATATCGATACTTGAGCACTCTAACAGACGGCGATGTAGACGTTGGAACAAACATGGCTGCACCCATCCTGGAGCAAATATGGCGGATGTCGACTGCAGCACATCCTAGCAGTCAATGATGGAAACAAGCTGCGATACTAGCGCAGCCTAGTAACAATGATAGAAACAAATATGACCTCCCCAGCAGACGATGAGGGAAATTTCGAGGGAAATAATTCCCTCATGCAGAGGAAAAATTCCCTCAAACAAATGACTGTTGGAAACAAGATGAAGGACTCGACAAGTTGGATGATATGATGTGACATGACATATGGCATAAGACATAACATATGGCATAAGACATAACTCATGGCGTAAGACATAAGACATAACATAAGACATAAGTCATAACATAGGGCATAACATATGGTATAAGATATAACATATGATATAAGACATAACAAAGGACATGTGACATGATATGACATAATGTGACATGATATGACAATGTGACATGATATGACAATGTGACATGATATGACATAGTGTGACATGATATGACATAATGTGATATGATATTACATAATGTGACATGATATGACATAGTGTGACATGATATGACATAGTGTGACATGATATGACATAATGTGACATGATATGACATAATGTGACATGATATGACACAATGTGACATGATATGTGACAAAATGGTCGCCGTGCACAACAAAATGGCGGTCGTGACGTAATTCAAGATGGCAGACTGATCCACTGATCCACAGCCTGCAGCTTGTGCGCCAACTTCAGCTATTCCCTACTACTAATAACAAAAGTTCCAACACACTTCTATGCGTTACTCCTGATGTAACCTCTCCTTCCTCTGGCAGTGCCTACCCCACTTTGACTTTTGACTTCGTCCCTTGCGAAAGTCATCAATCCAGTCAACCACGAACTTGCCATCCGGTATTCTTTCCACTTTCCTTGTTGTTCATAAAATTTACCACATTTTGTACAATCAATCTCTCTATCACTTTCCTTGTATTCGATGTGAAACTCACTGGCCTGTAATTACCTGGCTACTCTCTATCCTTACCCTGCTTATACACTGGGACCACTTACGCCTCCTTCAATCCTTGCAGTAACTTACCCTCCTCCAGCGACCTAACAAACACCTCCAGATATCTGACTAACGCCTTCCCTTCAAAATTGACTGCACCATTTTCTATACCATCTGGCCCACAGCCTTATTGCTCCGCAATAGGGAATTCTGTAAGATTTGGGAAACCAACATTTCAAATACATATTATTATTATTTCTACTGCGTACGTTATAAATAAGCAACAGGACATGTTTACCATAAGAGTCTACCGTTTACCTGCACGACCATTACAACTACCTATGTGTCAGTATTAGGTTATATTCAGTGGAATATCTTACCTGGAAATTTACGTCGATCTGTCAGCAGCTGCGCCATCGGTGGTATGGGCAATCCTCTGCTACCACGAGCAGAAGAATAAAATCAATCATGTCATTCAAAAAAACGTTATCTCTGTTTAAATTGAACTCTGTGATACATTTCAAACGGATTAACTAAATAACAAACATACCGATGGGGTATTCTAGCTTCGGAACTGTTCACTTCTTAAAACATCGTCAACCAAATCCATAACATCATCCAACAAACACACCGTTTTTACTACAATGTTATCGTTAAAAATACTCATATTTCACTAAAAATTCACTTACATGTTAGGAAATACTGAGTGAAAATATTGAGCGCATTGCACAGTCGTGGCGTCAAGTTTACTCGAAGTGAAGTGTAATTGTTGCACATGGATGACAGGGAAAAGCATATCTTAACTGATTACCGCCTTCTAAATGGGCGTGTACGTCTCTGTGTAGTTTGTGTTATTGTAAAAAACTAAAAAAAAATAGAGGACGGATTGTCGCAGAGACCATTTACATGATATAAAAATGACTGACGTAATTTTTTACTGTTTAAGAAACTATTTTCTTGTGTGAAACAAACCAAACAGTAAAGTACATTAATAGCTGTGACGTCTCAAAAATGGCTCCACATAGAAGTGCCCAGTGGAAAGTTGCTCTAGTATTGTATTACTGTGTTAGTTTATGTATGGCCAAAAGATAGCGGCACAAGCACTTTATTATTATTTTGTCCAGTTGTATGGGCAGTAAAAGTTCATTTACACAGAGCTAAAATTTACGAAACAAATTACATATTTAAGGGAAATTAAAATAATATGTTTCTCTCTCCTTTGTATGTGATTTGAGTCACTGCATTTGTCTCAAGTAAATCACAAGGCCTGTTTCGAGTTCCCTCAGATTTTACTGAACTTTCAAACATCCCTCAAGTATTACTCTAAACAACTCCAATCAGGCCTTCGGGCCGATTGCACAGTCATATCGAGAAAACTCTAAGGCCTCTCTGATTGAACTGAGAAATTTTCATTGCAGAGACGAAAAGTGAGTGAAAGCTAAGGAAAAACTAAGAATTTCTTAAGGTGTCCTCAGATCTTGCTTAAAAATTTCTCATGCTGCAAATCAAACATGGAGGACGTAAATTGAGGTTAGAATGCCACATGGAGGAGATTAATATTCTCATTTTAGAATTATTGGTAATATTTTAGAGGACATAACCACGGTGTAAATGAAAGATGGCATTGGCATTTACAACACAAATTACATTCGTTGTACATTTTTACATGACAGCGATGTCGTGCCTTTTTCTGTCACTTTTGTCATCAAACAAAATGATTACGATACCATTTCATAAACAAAGTGGTAACGATTCCATTTTATAATCAGAATCGACGACATATTTTTATCATTTGTATTTTGTATATTTTCTGCTTTACAGTATGCGAAACACTAAACATATGTTAACAAATCACTGTCATGTAAGTTGTGTGCATTGTAAATGGGAAATAATATATATTTTAGCTACATTCTAAAGTCAGTGCACGAAGAGAAATTATTTTTCTTGCAAATATTGTGGTAACATTTCACCTCAACTGAGATATCTCCGTTTCTTGACTCTGCAATGCAAGCGAAAAATTCTTAGATGTTAATCTAGTTCTCCTTAGTTTCACATTTGCCTCAAGATTTTCCTCACTTGTCTATGCAATCCACTCTTAGTCTCGATCGTGACAGGATGCTATTTGCTTGTGTTTTTCAATGTCTTTGCCTATCTTCGGAAGTGACGACGACAAGCGACGAGAACTTCATTTGTATTGGTAACGTCTTTGGTAGGGACTATGGGGACTTACATGTTTTGAAAGTCCCATGAATAGTGTCTGTGGGCTACCCACACGCCGTGGTAGCTTCTTCGGCTGTGACGACGAGCTCTTCACCAATGTCGGTGACCTCGGTTTCGACATAATCTATAACGATGGCCTCTCTTAAAACTTTTAGTGTCAACCCGCAGCTTTGAATACAGTTTCCTCGCATGTGATTGTAACCCTTTCTTTCATAAAGGTGTTATCATCGTCTATGACCGTAACCTCTTCTCCTGTGTTGCGACCTGTGAGCATATAAAGATATCCTTCTTTCTTGACGACTACTTCTGCTGCAATAGTGACCTCTATGGCTGTGAAGGTGAACTCTTCGCATACGTTGGTGAATTCTTTGGATGCTGCGGCAACCATTATTACATGGTGATAAACTGTTCACATGTGTTGTCGAACTGTTCTCCAGTGTTGTTCTCAACCACTTTTGGTGTAATATAGATTTGTTCGCTTATGTTAGCGTCCAATTTGGCTACAATGATGGTCACTTCATCTGTGTTGGCGACCATTTCGGTCGTGCCTGGGACTTTGACTATGCTGACGGCATAACTGACTAATATAAATTTCGGTGCAACTACTGTTACAGTGATTTTGAATTTAAGCTCATAATGCGAGGTCATGAATTCGATGAATGTATAAAACAATATTTTTTAAGTAAACAAAAAACGTATATGTATGAACAGAAACTAGTCGTCACTTACTTAAAAATTACCAAAATATTAGCGTAAGTTTATTTGTTGTGCGTATGAATTATTTTATAGTCCTTATTGAGTACAACATTTGTATGTAAAAGTGTATGTTTGCTTTGATTGTATGTTGTAAGTGAATAAATATTAACATTTTTGTATGTGTGAATATTTTGGTAAAAATTTATACTGCATGTCAGATATTATTAGTAAAAATATTAAAAAGTAAAAATTTAAATATGAGTGCAATGAAGAGTGGAAGGAAGGCTGGCGTGTATGTACTGGAGTTGGGGGGAGACTGAGTGAAGGGGTGTTAGGAGGAGGTTGGCTTGTATAGTGGTGTAGGTGTTGATGGTGGTGGTTATTGTTGGGAGTTGTTACGGGGGGAATTTATAGATGTTTTGGAATTTTTGAGGATAAAAATTGGAATTCTTATAAATAAAAGGAAATAAAATGGTCAACTAAATTACACGATCCAACATGAAAGGTAACACCACTTAACACCATCTCTGAAATAATTGCTCTACCGAACAAACGTAACTATTTTATGTCCTACAGTAATTGTAGCCAAGTAAAAAATCAAACAACAATGCATTTTGTGGAAAGTTTTTAATAAACATTTTTAAATTTTCACAAATATATACACTTAAAACAGTAGTGAGGGAATAAGGATGGGGAGGGAGTTATTCGTTTCGAGTAGACTAATTTACATTTGTAACATTAATCATTGTTTAGTACAACAAACAAAATATTTTAGTGCTCTCAGCGAACATTTTATGCACTGATACACATTATTTTGTAGTGTACAGCGAGACAAACAGTAAACGATGCACAGCCAATATTACGTCTCACGTTGTTTCGTATAGAACACATTTAATACAACATCAATTGTAAACGCTGTGATAAATATGAATAAAGTCTTTGCATTCCTTTTCAGATTAATTATAGCAACTAATAGTTAATAGCGATTACGAATGTAGATGCGAAATCTTTACCAATTCCTTCATGAAGCTACATTAACATCGCCGAAATATCTTACAACAAGTGGATAATATTTTGAAAATCATAAATTTAAAAATATTGAAATCAAATTGTGTTAACACTAAACCGGCAATTACATGATTTCGCTTCTATTTTCGTACATATTGTCCGTAGAAAATGTTTCTCATTGTGGAATAACTAAACACTACTTTCTCCCTTTCCTATTGATGTTATTGAAAATGTGTATTTCTTTTTATCAGTTAAATTCTTTTTTTGAGCATCGACAATTCCTGTCAGTAGAGGAAGGGACTCCATTAAGTGAATGTGATTGTTCTGGCGCAACCTGTTACTCACGTCTATATGGGTGCACGCGGAAGACCCAATGTCGCCTTCTAGAGTTAGCACATTGCAGTGTTGGACATTGTTGCTGCATGCTTCTTGCACTGAACCATCAAAAAATGCAACTGACTTTCTTGACTTTTCACAACCACACAGATACTCTGAAAAAATGTTTGTTTTAAGTGCTTTGTGCGTTTTTTCAGAACAGATAAATTTTAATCTGTCGGCTTTTATGCACCGGTTATGTAACTTAAACGATCGAGATATTTTTTTCTTTTTTACGTCCAAATCGTTTCGACACAATAAGTCGCTGCTGCGTTTCGAGTGTTCGTCGCAGCCCCCCGAGGGCAAGCATGCCACGCCCTCGTCTTCTCCGCAGCATGCAGTGGCACATCCCGAATAGACGAACTGCACAGTGTCATCGTTGAGGCTGAGTCTGCTTCTGCGAAGAGAGGAAGGCATATCGGCGAGCGATGTAGAACAGTCGGGCCATGGGACAGCAACGGTGTGTCTGTCTGGCCTCAACTGTACGGGGCTGCAAGAGTTGGGTGAGCCTGCAACGCTGTAGTATAAATCGCTGGAGACACTATGTTGTGGTGAGCAGCCACATGCTGACTCGTAACTTAGAGAGAAGTCGCCATCACTGAGGCAAGCATCCTGATCATCGCAGCCGCTATGACCTGTCTTCTGGTAGATCATTTCTTGTTGGTTGCAGTCGTGATCTGGTCCGGGGTAACATTCCTCCATGCTGGACGTCGAGAAGGAAGCTATTTCAGACATGGACTCCGGAGAGGCAAGAGGCGCTCGCTCACAGTCGTAGTCTTCCTCGGCTATGGGTGACAGCTGACTGCATAGTGGTGTGTGTAGTGTGTTCGGTTTGATGGTACTGGTGACACTGGCCTGTTGGGATGTGAAGCTTGTCTCCAGACACAGTTTGTGTGGGGCCATTTGCAGCTGCAGGCTGGCGGTTCGGCTGAAAGGCAGGGCGGTACCTTTGTTGGCAGCTGCACGAGGTGGCTTGGAGGGTCCTCCGGCCGTCATCACCTGCCACAGCAAACCGCAACACATCATCAATTTCTTTCTCTCTCCTATGTCCTAGTCACCAACATCGGAGTCTCGCCATGAAAACTGCATGTGGTGGTTTGGCCGGTCCTCTGGTCAGCTGTCATCACCTGCCACAGCAAACTGCAACACATTATCAATTTCTTTCTCTCTCTTACTTCCTAGTCACCGACACTGGTTTCTCGTCATGGCTTAACGAGGGTAACGTTGTGTCGCTAGTTTGCTCAGCATTATCCTTAAAATATTTAAGAAAATACCAATGTGCAATCATATTAGTATCAATGTGTGAATTGGTTGACAACTTTTAATCGCATAAATATTCATCAAAATATTAGATCAGTTTTAGATTTATAAATGAAAATTGATTTCGTGAAGGTAAAAAATTTAGTAAAACAATCATAAATAGCAGAAGATAGAGCCAAGTACTGTTCCTATAAACTTAACAAAGCAATTTATTTTAGGTAAAACAAAGCCATCAGAAAAGCATAAAATAAAACAAACATAAAAATTGTATGTTATAAATGTATAACTATTTTAGCATTCAACAATTTACAAAAAAATTTATAAATTTTACCCATCTTATAGAGTTAAATTGCAAAATGTGGAAATTCAATACAAATATTTTCAAAATTGGGAATGTTTAAGATTAAATGTTATAAATGAAACAACTTATAGTAATGTCAACGCACGTAAGCTCTACAATTATACGACTTATTTCATACCAGTAATACTTAGAATAAAATGTTGCCAACAAGACTGAAAAAAAAAAATGTTGTGTGTTCTTTGAACGATTCTTGCAATGGGTACGTATTATGAACACAAAAGTTTTTTTTTTTTTTGTAGCATACACCATTTGCGGGAAAACGTTGCCGTATTGCAGAAAAACCCACAACAAAAAAAATAAAGGAAAAACAGCCAGTAAGTTGTAGTCAACATACATAACATTTACAGATAATTCCTTAAAGGAATGTAGTCATATTCCAGAAGACGACACAAGTGCAAGAAAAGATAAACAAGACTGGATTTAGTTGCTTGGACATATTCCTCTGTGATATAAATTATTGTCAAATAAAACCAAAAATAATAGATAATAGTAAGAGTAATCTTATTTATATTATACTATTATTTTTTAGTTTCCTTTGGCAGACATTTATTTCGCAATAGAGTATGTCCAAGAAATTTAATCCAGTCATGCACTCCCTTTGCACAGTTCTTTCAAAGATCATAGATATGAACAACATAAAAAATTCCTATGTGAAATATAGTCTACTGGAGGAAGATGACAGAAAAACAACAAAAGACAGACGAAAAAATATTAATAAACCAACAAAGTAGTAGAATATGGTCGACTCTATTGCAGGAGCCTAGGCACCGGATCACCGGATCTGTTCTGTATTTGGCTAGTAATTATTCGTATATGGTCTACCCACCATCTTGGTTACTACCCGTTGTCTCGATACCTAGCTACCCTCATTGGCTCCACCCTCCATCTTGTTTTTTTGGATTACTTATATAGTTGCCCTCTAGGTAGGGCTAACTGTATTTACTGATAGTCTCCTAGGTGGTGTTGATTATTCAGACTTAGGTACTGAGTATTTCCACCAGGGGAGCTAGTAACCATACCAACCGTATTAGTTCCAGTCGCGTCTGCTAGATAGCGTTGTATGTACTAATTGTTCAGTACGTCTACAATTCCATGTCTCACCTTTCGAAGTGCTACCCCACCTAACCTAACCTAACTAAACCTAACCTTACCTAACCTAACCTGTCCTCCTACAAAGTCTCATTTCTAACCTTGTCTCTTATTTCTTTAACCAAACACTTGTTTTCAATTGCATGTATGTCCGGTACTACTTTTTAAAACTTGTGTACTGCTTTTAAGTATTTTTATAACAATTTGGCTTTACAGATTTACACATGCTAGACCCTTTCTCTCTATTCATATTCCTCCTCTCTTTCTCCACACTTCTTGCTCTCCCTCAAATCTCCTCCTCCCTCTCTCCAACCTCCTCTCTGTCTCCAACATCTTTCTCTCTCCACTATGCTCCTCTCTTTCGTCACCTGATCCTCTCACCCTCCACCCTCTTCCTCTCTCTCCCTCAACACTCCTCTTCACTCTCCACCTTCCTCTCTCACCACTGTGCTCTCCTTTCCCACCACAAATCTTCACTCTAACTCTCTACCTTCCTCTCTCTCTCCCCTGATGGAAATTGCAGGTTACTCTTTCTTAGTCTTACCTCCAAAGACTTTCTTTTTTTGTTTTAAATATTTGGTTTGAATGATTTTCTTTTAGGTCGAACTTTGGTATGTGGTTACTTGTGTTGCACAGTAATTATTTGTAATTTGGTTAATGTTATTATCTTGCATGTAGATGATTGTGTATGATACGTTATTAATTGAATTATTTAGTTTTTTGCCAGTATATAATATTATATTACATGTCCTAACCTCCTGCCAAGTCACATGTCTAACCATGTATCGGTTCTTCCTTTATCCTAACACTTGTTTTTCTTTGTATGCATTATATGCATTACTTTTAAACTTATGTACCACTTTTAACTATTATCATCACATTTTGGCTTTATGGATTTATATGTATTAGACAATATATCACTCTCTTCAACTTCCTCTTCTCTCTCCACACTTCTCTCTACCTCCACTCCCTTCTCTCTCTCCCTCTCCTCTCTCTCCCCTCTCTGCTCTTTCCCTTCCCTCCTCTCTCCCCCTCACTGCTCACTATCTCCACCCTCCTCACTCTATCTCCACCCTCCTCACTCTATCTCCACCCTCCTCACTCTATCACCACCCTCCTCACTCTATCACCACCCTCCTCACTCTATCACCACCCTCCTCACTCTATCACCACCCTCCTCACTCTATCTCCACCCTCCTCACTCTATCTCCACCCTCCTCACTCTATCTCCATCCTCCTCTCTCTCTCCCACTCGGATATTACATATTGGTTTTCTGTGTTAGGCCACAAAATACAGTTTTTTGTTTTAAATATTTGGTTTTCAGATATTTTTCCTTGTATGTTGAAATTTACCGTATGGTTTCTCTTGTCGCACAGTAACTTTTAGTACATTGGTATTTTCTTGTGTGTAAATGATTGCATACAATATGTAATTTATTTGATTTTTCACCTTTACCTAGAACTTTGAAATGCTGCTTGCGTTAAACTTGCACTGAACTCTTTTATTTTCTGCATCTAAAATATTTGAAGGTTTTTCCATAGGTGCCAGAACTATTGTATAGATATGAATTTGTGTCCAAACATGCCCCTTACCTTAGCCCGCATGCCACACTGCAGAATACTCCGGAGGAAAACCCCTCGCCGCCCAGCACCAAGAGAAAGGGGTGGGAAGAATATGTGACAAGGCTTTTGCATGTGTTGTGTTTTCTTTAATATGATTATAAATTTCAGTGTTTTTGTTTAATGGTTTCTGTGTTTGTTTGTACTGTATGTTTTTCACATTTCGGTAATTTACACAAATATAGCAGTACCCTGGGCATACAGAAAATACATTTACATTCCCACATTTTTCAAATGTCTAACTATTATCTTAAAGTTTTTAAAAATGTTGTTTCATATTTTGTTTGTAAATTTTAGTTACCATTATTCAACTGTGTCAGTGTTGCATCAGCTATGCTATGTCTATTGTATCCTTCCATTTGAACATGATGCAATTTTTCCAGTGCCCATTTTGTATTGTGACTTGGGTAACTTAGTTCAATTTAATGTTTTTGTATGGAAACTACATTGTGCCGAGCGTAGTCGGCCCCCCTCGCAGGCTGGCTTGGTGACTCCGAACGCCATGTTAGTGAGTCGGAACTTAATGTGCAGAGGAGATAGACGTTTTTGTCTACCCTGGGTACTTCACCAGTTTCTGCATCATTTTTAGTTTCAATAGTTTAGATCTTAATTACCAGAACTGTTGTTGTTTTTGACACAGGGATCCTTACCCTGCCGGCCATCATGTCCAGGGGCTTAATTTCGCTAATTAAGTCCACTGTCATCATAGTGCTGTTTTGCAGCGTAACTTACTGGAGAGGTTTGTGCCCCAGGCCCGCTTAGCTGGCATTGGCCTCCCATGGATACAAATAGATTGTTCATGGTGATTAAACTACGTAAAGTATTCATGTCTTTCATTTAAGAGTAGTGTTTTTTCTCACCCTTTCTCTAGTGATGCATAGTGTACATTTGTGTGTGTTGTGGCATGGAGACTGGCCCTAACAAGTCCCCGAAGATCCGTCGTTTGGAGGGTGCAACAACCACTGGTATGTAGCATGCCCCATGATCGTCGGCCTGTCGCCCCTGTGATCATCACCAAAGGGGGTTTCCTCAGTGGCTTCTGCTGTGTACCCTTTTCCCCACTATCCATCTCATATCAGCTGTTCCTGCTAGCTAGGCAATTCCCTTAACTTTACCACCAACATCCCATCCGACTCACCTACCGAGTCAGTGTCATCATCCACCCCCTAGCACCCACGTCGTAATGCTGCCATTTCAATGTGGGGCATAGTTGGCGTCGTCACATAACATTCTCGAGAAGGTGTGAGACATCTGGTCTACTGTACATTGGTATCTGTCCTCTGTGATGTGGTGATGTTTCTTAAACAGCTTCGTGATGTAGTCTTAGGGATTCTCGTGATTTCTTCGGTAGTCTTCTCGTCACATTGTTAATTCTTGTAGCTGCTAGTAGTGTAACAAGCCTCTCTTCATTGTTGTACTCTAGCAGTACAGGCATTGCATTATATACTAGATTTTTAAAGAGACAATGTCTTTTAAGCTTATTGTGCGGATCTTCTTAGTGTAGTCAGGATGTAAGACTCTGTCGGGAGAGATGTTTCATTGTGTTACTAATGCTCAGTACATTTATTAAGTAAATAGTATGCTACAGTGATAAACTTTAAATAGTACCTGTATAATGAATACGACTTAACTTTAGTCAGAGTATTACGTGGTAGAGTGTTTACTCCATCTACACACACACATTGCTTGTCGTTTAGCCTAATAAGCGCCAGTTTGTTGCTACACTCAGAATAGTGTTGCTTCTTTGATAATCTTATCTTATATACATTTACCTGCATAACATTCTCTCTGTTCAGTACCCTGATGTAGTTCTCGAATGTAAGTTTCTTTTTACCACACATTTCTGGATTCCTTTAGCCTTTATGTATTCATTTTCGCGGCACCTGCGCACGCATATAGCTTCGCACACAGTCCTACAAACTCAGTTACAGGCATGCCGTTACATTTGTCTTTAAATTTGCCTATAAATTTTTTGTTATGAGATGCACAGCATGAATGGTCGACAGGATAGGCTGATGTACCGAACTCATCATGGAAGTCAGAATCGGTGAACATGTCTTGATAAAAGTCACCTGTTCGTATCTCATAAAGGAAACTTTTTGTGTCCCTGAAGGCCAGCTGCAAGTCATCGCCTTACTTAGCCTTCATTAAGTGATTGTTGAAATGATACACGAGTATTTTTGACAAATCAAATACAGCAGAGTCGGAATGTATTGGCTTATCAATCAAAATTGCTTCATATTCAAGTTTCACAAGCGACAGGTTTTCTGAGAAAATAATTGTCTTTGAAGGTAGGTTTGCAACTAGTATTTTGAGTCGCTGTTCATTGCACACAATACTCAATATTTGGTTGTTGCGCTTGTATCCCATGAGCTTCCCATAGACTGTGCTGTTGGCCAGCTTATAAAGTCCTTCTCAAACTCATTTGCCGCTGCTGCTGTACGCCTAGCCTTATTCAGCTAGATGGATTGCTCTAGCCAGGCACTTTGCTCAAACTCCAACATACTACAAATATTTTCAATCTTAACTCCAATGCTAAGCACTTGTTTGAGCGTAATTGTGTGAACAGCTTAGTTCTTCGTATGTGTCAATTTAGTCATCAGTTTCTTCTGTGATGATACTGGAGGGCATTTGTTTATCGGCAGAAATGCTACATCTTTATATTCCATGTGAATTTCGGGAGGATGCATTTACATTTCATTCAATAGTGTATGGCATAGGGGAGGTGTTCGTCACACTCAGGATATTTAGGTCTGTAATGAGCCACTTGAAATTTCTTTTAGGTAGAAGTAGACTCATGGTCCAACCATACGAGGTATTATCATCCAGGTAATGTAGATAAGTTGCTGGCTACATAGGATTGTATTTCTCACTATAATACATGGTGTTATAAAAGAAGTATCGCTTCACATGCTGGGCTGTACTATATTGAATGCCTCTCTCGAGGAACAAGTACATGTCATAATCTGTCAGCAGTTCGAGCTTCACAGTTGTTGCCTTCAGCATAGCATTCAATGCACAGCCGGCTAAACTTACAAAATGCACACAGTCCCAGTCCGCATGTTTCTAGACAGAGACTGCGAAAGTTTTCAAATACATCAGCGAGTAAGAGAACATCTGTTTTCCAGTAGATGACTGCGTAATTCTTCAGTTTATCCCACTCATCATGTACATGTTCGTAGTTTGAATCACTAATGTGTATATCTGTCAGTCGATTGTAGAACGTCTCCTATGCTGATAGATCTGTTTCTTTTACTCTTCTCGATACTATCGACATAGCAATAGGGAATCACTTCCTTTTTGCTAGCTCCAGCTCTTCAGTACTTAAGAATTTTATAATGTTGCAGAATTTTATATTGTAGCAGAGTTTTATTACAGGCAGATTTTCTGCTAATTTCGCCAGGCTGCTGACCATTAAACGAAAACTGTCGATGAACCTGTCACCGAGAAGTTATCAAATGAGAATATTTTCTTCGTTGTGTAGGATGACAGTAACGGCATTGCTCTCCTATGTCAGTTCCATGAAAAAAAAAATGTAATCATATGCTGCGTTGTTAAAATATACAGGAAGTTTTTTCGCACGTCTTCTAAGCAAATTACAGTGGTTACAAGCACACCAATGTATTTTCCACTAAAGTGACAGTAGTTATGCTCTCTAAATCCCTTCACCCACGTATCCAAATTCTTCACAAACATCCCCTCAAACACCTACCTATGTACACACCTTACACAAATTTGTGTACGCTTCACACAAATATATACACATTTCACATAGCACTGCAGGCAACTCACATAGTACTGCAGGCACCACACATAGCACTACAGGCACGGCACATAAAACTACAGGTGCCACACACAAAACAGCATGAACCTCACCAAATCGATGTATTATGCATCACATAAAACAGCATGCACATCACATAAAACTGCAGGCACCTCACATTTAACTGCAGGCACCTCACGTGAAACTGCAGGCACCTCACTTTTAACTGCAGGGACCTCACGTGAAACTGCAGGCACCTCACATAAAATTGCAGGCACCTCAGATAAAATTGCAGGCACCTCACATGTCTCTGCATGCTCTGCACACCCTCCAAAACATGTTCCTACACATGATTCCAATCCCTCCACCCATGTCACCACACCCTGCAAACATGTCCCCATACATTTTCCCACACCCTCCACCGATGTCCCCGATTGGTCCTGGCTTCGTATAGTTGCAGTCCAGCAAGAATTTAATAGCTCCGTAATAATCCGCTTTATTTTTTAACTACTGTAGCCTATGATGTTTCCAATGTGCATATAAGTAAGGTATTCACATTGGAGTTATCAACCTCAAATACGTAAGTCTAAAAGTTCTCACGGAATGCAGTTTACGCCACGACGAATCCGATCTTTATTTCCAAATCAGACCCTAAAATGATTTTCGGGTGGTTGATGACGTCCTGTGACAGGATTGTAGATGTTGGCGGTTGCCCACATATATTTTCCTGAGCTAGTCGGACTACTTTACTCTTACAGATATTCGTGTGCATAGCCTGATTGTCACGACGAGCGAAAAAGACAATGCCGTAACTACACTTTAGCAAATTTCGTTCCATGTTGTGCTCAAAACCTGCTTCATGTCGACGAGCATTGCGAGATTTGGCGAACTGCTTCATTTGCAATACATACAACAGGTAGTCACTTCTCTGTTGGCCTCTGCATTACAGGTATGCAAAATGCTCATCAACTAGTATTTTCGAGTGACTGATACGCTACATCTCCTACATATCAGACACTCTTTACGGTACGGATTGAAGTGACATCTTTTCATGGATCAACATATTTCGCAAAGTAAAGACTTTACCACATAACTTGCAGTAACTAATGTTAAATGAAGAATGCTGTCCTTCCAATACACTAATAAAATTCTTTCTTCTACAAACCAGGTAAACCTAACCTAAAATCTTTCAATGATCTATACCCTAACATAATAGCTTCATGAATACAGTATTCACTAGCTAAACAACGCAATGTGTGTAACGTAGAAAACGTAATAAGCACTCGAAGTAGGTTGTGCGCACAAGATATTATACGAGCGATAGACAAACAGAGAATGAACTTGGAATCTCACGAGACTGATTATTTACCCTCACTCTTATTTTGGTATTTCATACACTGTATTTACACATTGATAACATGCGTAGCCTCTGACTAAAAACAGAGGCCTCATACAGTAGGATGTATGTATACTTGTTAGGTCATGTTTAAATTTGTTCGGAATATATTTTTTATTTACGATTTTTCTGGTAAAAGAAACACACGATCATTTTTAATGTACTAAGTGCGTACTGTACCTAATACCAGATTTATTTTTGTTGAAGATGGTTAAGAACTGGTTTCTTAAAAACATGAATCGCATTGCATGCTGCTTCGTGTATATATTGTAGTCATTATTGTAGTTCATTATTTACATTAGCGTTTTAAATACCGATCAAACTAGTAACGACATAGTGTTCGAAATTCGATTACCTTTATCATAAAAAATATTAAAACACATTATCTCTTAATACTTGTTGAAATGTGGTAATAAAACGTAGTAAAATATAGCAAACAAGTCGAGACGGAGCATTAAGCAGGTAAAGACCTACGGTACTTGGTTCGATATATCTAAATTATCACATAATGTTTTTTCTGCAAAACTTGCGAAAAATGCTTTGATTTATCTTAGTAATTTTAAAGCGAAGAAGATGTAAGGAAGTATAACTGTAATGGTGCACAGACTGTTGACGATGATTTTTAAAGTATGAAAATGTTAGTCCTTAATTTAAGGCCTATATTAATATTACTTGAGCAAATGTTAACATATCATAATTATATGTCAGCGGTAGTTAAAACGTAACTGTATCACATATACAGCCTGCCCAAATGCACGAGACTTTCAGTTTCGTCTAGTAAGTATTTATAAGTAGGTATTTCACTGTATGACCGATACAAGCATATATAGCGCTGTTAATAGTATACACCTACAATAAATGCGTAATTAAACGCACTTTTTTATTATAGACAGTCTGCACAAACATAATTTATAGTAAAAATTATTTTTAATCGCAAAATTGCATATACGCATGAATATCCGCTGATGAAGGATTACCTTATACACAAATAAATAAAGCGAAAACTAATACAGGTGTATGTGAAGCGCTAACATGCAGTCCGTAGTTTGAAACTAATACATTAACTATTATATTTGAGATTATTTTTTTACTACCGTACCTATGGTGATAGAGAGTTACGTTGAAGGTCGCGGGTGCCTGCAACGTAAATACCGACTTTGCTTAACCTAAGGTTTTAAGCATCGTTCCTTAGGTCAGTTAAATACATGATTATTGTTCTGCTAGTTTGTGACGCGACAAGAATAAAGATAATGGAAAAATCGTGCGGGTCAAAGACTGCCTCTACAAATACCGCCGGCTTATACACCAAACCGCATTTCCGTACATATTAATGTTTATCATGAGTGTTTTCCGATTTCGTAAAGCATATACACGGCTGAAATACGAGTTCTAATAGGTAGAACAAAATGTAAGTACGCTCGCGATGGCTTAGTACTTGGTTCGGAGCTTGAAAACTATATAAACGTAATACTTTTTATTGCCGATTATAGTCGCTGTTTTAAAATATATATTCTCATGACGGATACAAAATTAACTTTTAACACAATATATACTAGAAGGAGAGGACCCGTACGTAGAGCTATGTAACAATTTTGAAAAGTTATTTTGCCTGCTGGATAAATATCTTGTTGTAGGCCTACATTACGACTTATAAATTCCCTGTTCTGAATGCAAATATAAATGAACTTATACTTTTGGTTCCTTGTATCAATTCTTCTCATGTAATGATGCTTGTCAGTTTCTACCATTTAATGTCATGTTAGCGTTTTGGCTTGTGGCACATAAAAGCATTGCATTCTTTCTCCCGTCCCTGCATCTTAAACTTTGCTGTTATTGTGTCCTGAAAATAAAATTCGCTGTCGGGAAACTTTTAGCACCCAGTAAAAGATGTTGAGACATGGTACTGTTTCCAAACTATTCCTCTGGCGCTTTTTATATCAATATTCAAAGTAGTACATACCGGCTCGCCGAGTCTCACGAGAACTTATATCAGTTTAATATTTTTTTATCATCACAGCTAACTATCATAGAGTTTGCTATCGAATAAAGTCCTAACCAAGAAAGATTTGTTCAGTTACTAAGAAAACAACTCATACAGAAGTATTATGAGGTAGAAATACTTAACTTCATGTTGTTCATTAATATTTTCTTTAAATTATATTACGTAATTAATCAAGACTACAACAAATACATAGATCAGTATACAATGTGTATAATAATTAAGAGAAGTTCTTAACCATCTTCAACAAAAATATATCTACTATTATGTACAGTACGCACTTAGTACATTTAAAAGATCATGTATTTCTTCTACCACCAACACTTCGAAAGTGAAAAGTAGAAGATCCGAACAGTTAATATAGAATTCCTGTACCTAACACAGTATCCGTTAATAATGCAATCTGGAGAGAGCTAAAAATACTGAACACCAGAAAAATTGTAGATAAAAAAATATTCCGAATACATTTAAACAGGACCTAACAAGTATACATACATCCTACTGTATGAGGCCTCTGTGTTTGTCAGAGGCTACGCATGTTATCAATGTGTAAATACAGTGTATGAAATACCAAGTTAAGAGTGAGGGTAAATAATCAGTCTCGTGAGATTCCAAGTTCATTCGCTGTTTGTCTATCGTTCGTGTACTATCTCTGTGCGCACAACCTACTTCGAGTGCTTATTACGTTTTCTACGTTACGCACATTGCGTAATTTAGCTAGTGAATATTGTATTCATCAAGATATGTCAGGGTTTAGAGCATTACAAGATATTAGGTTAGGTTAACCTGGTTTGTAGAAGAAAGCATTAGTGTAATGGAAGGACAGTATATTCTTTATTTAATATTAGTTACTGTATGTTCTGTGGTAAAATCTAGCATATCAGTCACTCGATAAGATTAGTTTATGAGCATTTTGCACACCTTTAATGACGAGGCCAATAGAGAAGTGACTACCCGTTGTATGTATTACAAATGAAGCAATAGTGAAGAGAGAGTTGGTCTAGCACATGTAAGGCCGTGAAACCAAATTGTTTTAAAAATACTTAAAAGCATAAACAAGTTTAAAGAAGTAGTACAGGACACACATGCAATTAAAAACAAGTGTTTGGTTAAAGAAATAAGAGACAAGGTTAGAAATTTGACTTTGTAGAAGGACAGGTTAGGTTAGGTTAAGTTAGGTTAGGTTAGGTGGGGTAGCACTTCGAAAGGTGAGACTTGGAATTGTAGACGTACTGAACAATTAGTACATACAACGCTATCTAGCAGATGACACTGGAACTAAGACGGTCGGTATGGTTACTAGCTCCCCTGGTGGAAATACTCAGTACCTAAGTCTGAATAATCAACACCACCTAGGAGACTATCAGTAACTACAGTTAGCCCTACCTAGATGGCAACTATATAAGTAATACAAAAAACAAGATGGAGGGTGGAGCCAATGAAGGTAGCTAGGAATCAAGACAACGGATGGTAACCAAGATGGTGGGTAGACCACATACGAATAATTACGAGACAAATACAGAACAGATTCGGTGATCCGGTGCCTAGACTGCTGCAATAGAATCGGCCGTACTTTACTGCTCAACAAAAATGGGGTGTGCGAAAAAGGCACCAAATGGATGAACGACGATGACAACTCAAATAATGAGGGACACGAATGGATGTGAACACAGACAACAGTAGTGGGGAATAGTATGTTTCAGAACAGTGGCTCATTGCTGTGGAGCAGTGGAGCAGCCGCCGCCATCTTGGACCAACCCGCCACCATTCTGTATCAATCCGCCATCTTTGATTTCATCACGGCGGCCATTTTATTGTGCATGGCGTCCACTTTGTCACATATATCAAATGTCACATTCTGTCATATATCACATTATGTCATGTCACTGTGTCATATCGTGTCACATTATGTCATATCATGTCACATATATCACATTATGTCAAGCATCATATGTTATACCATATGTTATGTCATATATGTTATGTCATATATGTTATGTCTTATGCCAAGTGTTTTGTCTTATACCTTATGTTATGTCTTATGCCATACATATTGTCTTTTACCTTATGAAATATGTTATGTCTTATGCCAAATGTTTTGTCCTATACCATATGTTATGTCTTACGCCATACATTGTGTCTTATATCTTATGACATATGTTATGTCTTATGCCATATGTTATGTCTTAAGGTATGTCATATGTTAAGCCATATGTCACATCATGTCATCCATATTGTCGTTTCCTCCCTCTTCTTTCCAGTAGTCACTTGTTTATGTGAATTTTTCCCTGCAGGAGGGATTTTTTCCCCTCGAAATTTCCCTTGTCGTCTGCTGGAGAGGTCATATATGTTTCCAACTAGGTGGCACTAGTGTCGCAGTTTGTTTCCATCATTGACTGCTAGCTGGCGTTGCAGTCGACATCCGCCATATTTGCTCCTGGATGTGTGCCGCCTTGTTTGTTACTACGTCTACATCGCTAACTGCTAGAGTGATCTAGTATATCTATTGGTGTTAGGGCGAAGTTGCTTGTGTTTGTATATGGGAGAGAATAGACCTTATGATTTTATTTTTCAGCAAGTTAATAATGTTTATTTCGCCGGGTGTTGGTTTCGAACTTGTAACCTTTGTGTTACCAGACATGTGCCCTAGCCCACTGAGCTACGAGTACATTAACGATAGTGTAAGGTTAAATAGTGTGTATATAAAATAACTTTATGTAGCAGATAAATGTTCACACAAAATGTATTTTCATTTAAATTTTTGGCATACCTATGTCTTATTGATTATATATATAAAAAGGTATCACCTTTTTCTATCCTACGAAACCTCAAAGCAGGCAATAGAATCACGTTGTATGATTCAGAAAACTCGACGAAATGCACGCACGGAACTTCAAAGCAGGTAATTGAATAATTTTCATATTTTTCAAATAAATGCAAGCATGAAACCTCAAAGCTGGCAACTGAGTCATTTTTACATTATTCAAAATAAATGCACGTATGAAACCTCAAAGCGGGCAACTGAATCATTTTTATATGTCTCACATAAATGCACGCACGAAACATCAAAGCAGGCAACTGAATCAATTGGACACAGGCTTCAGGCTGAGGAGTAGCCACCGTCATCATAATCTACAACGATAAGCACCTTGTCATCAGCTGCCTAGAAGTAGTAACTACTTCTGCTCTACGAATCATCAAATACGGGCAACTGAATCAATTGGACACAGGCTTCTGACTGAGGAGTAGCCGCCGTAATCAAAATCTACAACGATAAGCACCTTGTCATCAGCTGCCTAGAAGTAGTAACTATTTCTGCTCTACGAATCCTCAAATGCGGGCAATTGAAGCGTAAAAAGTTTGCAAAGCATGTTAAGTAAATAACTTACATTTATCAAATAAAACAGCGCTCTAAGATTTTTGTATTGACAGATCCAAGACGCATGACTCGTAGACTGCGACTTGAGAAAACAATTGAAACATCATATATTTTAATAAAAGAAATGTCATATAATCGACTGAATTTGTTCAGTGATATCCGGGACATAGACTGCTGTATGCAAGAGGGGTCAAATCCAACACCTTGGATTTTTTTTATCACAATGAACATCTGAAAGGTGACATAATAAACTGAACTAATTTCAGTGTCTAGAGATATATATTTTAGAAGTATCGTAGGTGATCGCGTGAGAATTGTTTCGTCCAGCACGATCGCCACATACGAAAATCTGGAGACTGGCCTCGCAAAACCTGAATAAACTTGACGGGGAGGTGAGCATCCTAACCATCACTATTTTTCTGCAATATCGCTGAAGCCACAGACGCTCTTGTCTTTAGAACTAATTCCTAGCTATCGACTTGTCACAAACTGTCTTTTATTTACACATAGCACATGCTGGTAAGATGGTGACGATATTGTTTTCCTCTGTAGTCTAACAGCAACAATATAAAGCGCGTTTTCTTGATCATCTGTCATTCAGTTCGCTGAGAACTGTTAACATGGAATATTTTCATCCAGCGAATCATTACGTCATTGTGACACCAGGCTTAAGTAAGGTATCGTACTGTTACTGGTCACGTGGTCTATTGCGAAGCTTTGCAGAAATATGTGATGGTACTTATCACAGCCTTTATATAACAGAACCACTAAGCCACGAACCATATTGTCAAATAATTGACTGTACTACTTATGGGCACTGTGCAGTCATCCACGTGCGGCAATAAACACAGTTACCCTGCTCCGAGGAGGACGTAATGAGATTTTCAAGTGTCTACGACAAGAAGGTACAGCTCAATACCCAACAAGACTAAAGTAAATTGTAATGACATGCAGCAGCGAAAAGATAAGAGCTAGGTGTACACTGCCATGTGCAAGAAACTTGGGAGATGACAGCCCTGTAGATCGCAACCAATCATTTGCAGTAACAACAGCGTGGATTCGTTCAACAAGAAAACGTGAAAGACGTATGAACGGACACTTGATTTCGATGAATGTCAGCAGTAATATGTGTTATAAATTTTGTCTGCTCCAACTTCATACAAATATTTTTCGGGTGTTTTCTTGTGCCCTATGCTTAATCAAGAGGACAACGTATTTTTTACTAGCATAAATAGAGCTACTGATCCCTTGGTTGTTAAATGATCGCTAAGGAGTAAACATCTTACAACAGTTTTCTCGAACAAGAATGAATACTATGAACGATGAACTAGCAGTCGCTACTAATTGTACGCCTGAGGAAGAACTTTTTCTAGTAATGAAGAAGCACTGCTGTGATTTCTGCAACAAGACATTCAGTAAATCACATAGTGCGAGGAGACATGAAAAGTGGATATATGTGAAAAACCCGTCTCGCAAGCAGCTGCGTTGTGGTAAGTGCCGTATGACAATACCAAGTCATGATCTTATGAAGAGACATCGTGCTTCGTGTAAAGAACTTGTTCCTTTACCTGTGAATCGCTATTTGTAGATGTTTCGATAATGAAGTTGCAAAATGGAGCCTACAGAAGTGAAAACTCATTCCGCAACAGAGCTGAAGCCATCAGAACCGACATCTTCATCATGCAGACGTTCATGTAGCTACTGTAACCAAACATTTTCATGTGCTCATAAGGCAAACAGACATGCAACCCACAAATGCAAAATGAATCCTAGTGGTAAAGCTAACAGATGTGATAGCTGCAATAATTTGCTTGCACATGTTGACAATCTAAACACACACTAGAAAATATGCACATGACATGTTCCCTTTTAAAAACCATTATTACCATCACCGCAGGTAAAATACATAGACTTGTAAATGGTGCTGCTGCAAATGACGATGAAGAAACGTGTACTACAACATTAATTTCAGATCAACATTTGAACACTATGGACAGTTCTGTGAACAATGCAACGACATCAAGATGCAAGTGCGGACAATGCAACTAGGCTTTTGGTACGAGTTCCAATATGAGACGACATGAGAGAAGTAAAAAGTTTGTTAAAGGAAAAGGTTATGTTTCTTAACACGACGACTTGTTTTAAATGCAATCTTCCATTCAAGTGCTATGAACGAAAAGGTATTCAAGATGATGTTTTTAGCCGTAAGATTCATCGCGAACAGGAAGCTGCATGTAACAAGGCTTGTAAGGAGCATGTAGAAATGTGTACTGCTCCAGTCCTAAAGCCTGTACAGGCTGTAAATGAGACAAATAGCAATGTATTCATTTTGAAGGAATCGGCTTTCCGAGGCACTCTGAAGACTTATGTAACACCTAGTGCATGAGACACAGCAAAAGATATTTGCTCATTTCTAACAGATATGAAAAAAAAATTTACTGTCAACTTACAGAAGAAATGGAAAACCATGCCTCGTTAAAATATAATTTGTGGTTAGACTGTTACTACACTAATCCGGAACCCCACGAAGCTTAATTCTGCAGAAAAGCATTTAAGACATCAAATTTGCCTTTATACAACACACAGAAGATCGAAAAAAGTGTTGAAGCTGCTGTACAAATAATTTGTCAAGAGGAAGAAGAAATGATTGCAAAGGGTTCGGGCTGGACGCTTCAGTGGAATCATTTAGAGCTGCGAACAAGTGTTTTCTGTCCAATTACCAAATAGCATGTAGTGAAAAGAAAATTAAAATGTGTATTATACTGTGAATAAATTATTTACTGTTTGTAATACACCGTATTTAAATATAGAGCATTAAACCTCTATGTTTAGACGAGTAAGCGATACATATATATGTTCAAACATTTTGCAATTTCCAAATCTGATACATCACCCTGCCTCGACAAGTAAAAAATAATGCTGTACCTTAAATCATTGTGTATTTATATAAAGTTCTAGGTTACAAACAAAACCGGGATGAAAATGTAAATACATTATATAGAATGCTTGACCAGTCAAGTACAAGATATTGACGATAAGGTATGATTTTTTTTAACATCATCTCAACAGGCTAAATGACTAATAAATACAATTTATTACAAGTACTCGCATAATTTTTTAAAGGGCAGTTAGGTTTTCCTAATTGTATTACATTGTTTTTAAAATTGGTGATGCCCCTCATGCTCCTCCTCATGCTCCTCAAGCTCCTCGTCATGCTCCTCACACTCCTCCTTATTCTCCTCACACTCCTCATGCTCCACAATAAGCATCACAAGCAGCACAATTAGCACCAAAATACCACAACTTGCATCACAATTAGCAGCACACAGCTCCGCACTTATCTCCGCACGCTCCACAATCAGCTCCGCACACTCCAAAATCAGCTCCACATGCTCCACAAAAAGCTCCACACTCTCCACCATCAGCCCCGCAAACTCTGCCATCAGCTCTGCATGCTCCGCATACTAATTGCGGTGCCTGCGGTGCTAAGTGTGGTGCCTGTAGTGCTAATTGCGCAGCCTGAAATGCAAATTGCTGTGCCTGTGGTTCAAATTGCAGTGACTGTGGTGCTAAGTGTGCTGCTAAATTGAGCTAATTGCAGAGATTGAGGAGATAACTGCAGAGATTGAGGAGGAGAAGCATGAGGAGGAGCATGAGGTGAAGCATGAGATGGAGCATGAGAAGGAGCGTGAGGAAGGGTATGAGGAAGCGCATAAGCAAAAACCTGATATGCAATTAGCACTGTAATTAGCACAGCAATTTGCATATCAGGCTTCTGCAGGATAATTAGCACCACAGGCACCGCACGTAGCACCGGAGGCACTGCAATTAGCACGCGGAGCCTGCAGAGCTTATGGCAGAGTGTGCGGAGCTGATAGTGGAGAGTGCAGAGCTTATTGTTGAGCATGCGGAGCTTATTTTGGAGTGTGCGGAGCTGTGTGCTGCTAATTGTGGTGCAAGATGTGGTATTGTGGTGCTAATTGTGGTGCTTGTGGTGATTACTGTGGTGCTTGTGTTGATTATTGTGGTGCATTTTGTAGCATGCGGAGGACCATGACGAGCTAATTGTTGAGCATGTGGAGCTAATTTTGGAGCATGAGGAGTGGGGGGCATAAGGAGGAGTGTGGGGAGCATGAGGAGGAGAGTGAGGATCATGAGGAGGAGCGTGAGGGGCATTACAAGTATAAAAAACAATATTATCCAACTAGTAAAACATATCCGCTCTTTAAATATTATGCGAGTACTTGTAATAAATTGTATTTACTAGTCATTTAGCCAGTTGAGATATTTAAAAAAATCATACTTATCGTCAATATCTTGTACTTGACTGGACAAGCATTCTATATAATATATTAACATTTTCATCCCTGTTTTGTTTGTAACCTAGAACTTTGTATAAACACACAATGATTTAGGGTACAGCATTTTTTTTTACTTGCCGAGGCAGGATGATGTATCAGATTTGGAAATTGCAAAATAGCTGAACTTATATATGGATCGCTTACTCGTCTTAACATGGAGGTTTTATACTCTTTATTTAATCACGCTGTATTACAAACGGTAAATAATTTATTTACGGTATAATCAGTGGTGGATTTAAGCACTTATCTTAGGGGGGCGGGGAGAATGCCTTAAGAAGTTTATATACCCACTCCACAAATCAAAAGCGGGGGGTGGAAAAATTTGGATTTATAGGTGCAAAATGGTGCTATTTCTTGAGTTCCCAAGCCAAAATTATGAATAAACTGCTTTCAAAAAATGGTAATATATTTTTTAACGATAAATAATGCTTGTAAAGGGAAATTCTTTATGCTGATATAAAAAAATTCTGACGTGCTATGTGGTCACCACCCCAATTAGTAAGAGTAATAGCCCTAAATTACAGATATAATAAACATGTCATGCGATGAATCTTTCTTTTCGTCATCGTGTCAGGATGCCGATATTCTCTATGCACAGAATTTCTTTTAGGAAAAACAGAAATGTATATACTTTGTCTTTGTGGAAACAGCAGATGCAAGCGGCTGGGTCTTCCCTCCCCAACAAACCCTCATTTATCCCCCTAGCTGCTCGCCGAGAGGGGAGGAAAGCCAGACTAATGTGTTTAAGATACAAATCTTAAATAGTTACAATAACTAGAATGGGAGGAATTTTAAGAATTAAATAAATACGTATGGTATTTGTCAAAGTGCAGCTGAATGAAATTAAATAATTATGTAATAAATACGGTAGTGGCAGGAAGTTAAGTGTCATTGAGGGGCGGGGCTATCTTTCGGAAGCTGTCTTCTGATTGGCCCAATTGAACCAACGTATGCAGGGCGAGCAACAAGGAAGTTGGCGCTAAACAAGAGCATGGCTGTATTGTTGACAGATTTTTGGACAGACGTTTTCGAGCCACGGAAGACGGCGTTGAGACGCAGATAACGACGGGCCAGGGTGTCCCAGGGAGTCAGTTCAGGCTCCGGACGCCTTTACATAGACGATGTTGAATGAAGAGATCGACGGGCTAGGGTATACCGGCGGGTGTTTTCAATTTATTCGTCGGGACGCTTACGAGTTGCGGTAGTTGGACTAGTTATTTAGAAGTGTTGCAAATCGTCACAAGTTAGGGCGGTAGACCGCTGACGACGTCATGGTAACCTTCCACGTAGTTTGGCTACGTATTGCTCAGACTAGCGGGCGTATAATCATAAGTGCAAAACCGACAAACTTTGCATAATAAAGATCATGCCACGGGAGGACAGTGAGAGCTTGCTACCTGGTTTAAACTGAACTTGCCGACTTCCTATTACTCCACACACTTTACGCCACAAAACTTTAGGTCGTCACAAATTAAGAACAATTTTAAGATTCTGCTTTGACGAATCATTTTTGGCTCTTGAAAAACGTGCGACCTGGTAAATTTTGCAATAAATTTGGTTCTGCTGGTCGACGTATTTTCTCGGGGATCTTCCGGTTACTTCGTCCCTTTTATTCCTGTGCTACGGCATACTCATATGTCCCCCATAACAAGCACAAGCACAAAATACCTAGCTGTTAAGTGCTAATCAAAATCTCTTCACTTATTCAAAAGCCTCATGTCACAGGAACATACACCCAATAAAAACCAACCGCTTTATTGAAACTAAAAAATTTCTACTGATATTAGATGTCACGAGCCAATGGCTATTCGCTCAAGTTTATAGATACAAGAATAAAAAATATTGCTGTATTTTTTAAACATTTCTGAAAGTCTAGTAAAATCATTTACTTTATTAGATTTCTTTAAATACAAACATATGTTTTGTGGTTTTATAACTGTAAGCTACAGCCCGTGACATTAATTAAAGTTCAGTGTTAAATACTTAATTACCGTTATTAATTTAGGTTTCGCTGAGATATGTTCCCGTAACATCGAAATGTTGACTTCGACATGAAGTTTTGGGAAAACTATGCACGCTAAAATATTGTTCTAATAAATTTTGCAATTTTTTACACTAGAACATCACTGCTTTCACGGTATATAGAACGTAATAAA
Source organism: Medauroidea extradentata (assembly GCA_003012365.1). Classification (NCBI taxonomy): domain Eukaryota; kingdom Metazoa; phylum Arthropoda; class Insecta; order Phasmatodea; family Phasmatidae; genus Medauroidea; species Medauroidea extradentata. The sequence goes on from PNEQ01128030.1 coordinate 29,971, forward strand.
AATGAACCTGTGTCACAGTATCAGCATCGCCGTCTCCTCTGTTGCTACACGTTTCTGCAGTTTACTAAAAAATACGTAATCAGGTTATTTTCTCTATCTTCCTAGTTAGTATTCAACAGTGACAGAGCGTGTGTGAAGATATGGTGTCGTAGTTCGTAACCCCCCCCCCCTTCTTTACTAACTTCCAAGCTGTGGGCCGTTATTTATGACAGGGCCTTGATCTGACCAGTCTTTCTTCGACCTGACAAGGACCTGACACACTCGCCCTCCTGCTGAGAAAGAGTCGAAAGGGACTTCACACAAGAGAAAAAACAGGAACTACATCCTCCTTCAGCACAGCACACAGCGCTTTTCGAACAAGAACGAATCTCGCTTACGTAAAACGGAGCTTGAGAGAAGGAAAAAGTTGTTTAGCAATATTGAATTTTGCAGTTATGATCACATAAAATGTACATATTTTATGAGTGTTAAGGAATTTGTGAGTCCATTTGCGTGGTTGAATATTATTAACAAATATTTATTTGTAAAAATACAGTGTTTCTTCTGTATATGTTTTAAATATTTACCACACAAAAAAAAAAACACAACAGGTTGTTAGGGGGGGCGCTCGCCCCCTCCGCCCCCCTTTTAATCCACCTCTGAGTATAATACACATTTCAATTACATTTCTTTTCACTTCATGTTATTTGGTAATTGGACAGAAAACATTTGTTCGCAGCTCTAAATGACTGACAAACTGAAGTGTCCAGCCCGAACACTTTGCAATCATTTCTTCTTCCTCTTGACTATCTTTTTGTACAGCAGCTTCAACACTGTTTTTGATTTGCTGTGTGTTGTATAAAGGCACATTTAATATCTTAAATGCTTTTCTGCAGAATTAATATTCTTGGGGTTCTGGTTTAGTGTAGTCACAGTCTAACCTCAAATTATATTTAAAGAGCCATGGTTTTCCAGTTCTTCTGTAAGTTGACAGTATAATTTTTGTTTCATATCGGTTGGAAATGAGCAAATATATTTTGCTGTGTCTGATGCATTAGGTGCTACATAAGTCTTCAGAGTGCCTCGGAAAGTCGATTCCTTCAAAATGAATCCATTGCTATTTGTCTCATTTACAGCCTGTAGGGGCCTATAGACTTCAGGACTGAATCAGAACACATTTATATATGCTCCTTACGTGCCTTGTTACATGCAGCTTCCTGTTCGCGATGACTCTTACAGCTAAGAACATCCTCCTGAACATATTTTCGTTCATAAAACTTAAATGGAAGATTGCATTTAAAACAACTTGTGTAGTAAGCATAAACTTTTTTCTTTAACAAACTTTTTACTTCTCTCATGTCGTCTCATATTGGAACTCGTATCAAAAGCCTTGTTGCACTGTCCGCACTTGCTTCTTGATATCGTTGCATTGTTCACAGATTTGTCCACAGTGTTCATATGTTGACCTGAAATTATTGTTGTAGTTTACAATTCTTCATCGTCATTTGCAGCAACGCTATTTACAACTCTATGTCTTTCCTGTGGTTGTGGTAATAATGGTTTTTAAAGGGGAACAGGTCATGTGCATATTTTCTAGTATGTGTTTAGATTGTCAACACGTGCAAACAAATTATTGCAGATATATCATATGTAAGCTTTACGACTAGGATTCATTTTACATTTATTGGAATGCATGTCTGTTTTCATTACGAGCATATGAAAATGTTTTGTTACAGTAGCTACATGAACGTCTGTTTGATGTCAATTCTGATATCTTCGGCTCTGTTGCGGAATCAGTTTTCACTTCTGCAGGCTCCATTTTGCAACTTCATTATCGAAACATCCACAAATAGCGATTAACAGGTAAAGAAACAAGTTCTTCACACGATGCACGATGTCTCTTCATAACATCTTGTCTTGCTATTGTCATACGGAACTTATCACAACGCAGTTTCTTGCGGGACGAGTTTTTCACACATATCCACTTTTCATGTCTTCTCGCACTATGTGATTTACTGAATGTCTTGTTGCAGAAATCACAGCAGTGTTTCTTCGTTGCTATAAAAAGGACTTCTGCAGGCGTACATTGAGCAGCGACTGGTAGTTCATCATTCATAGTATTCATTTTTGTTTGAGAGCACTTTAGTAAAATGTTTACTCCTTAGTGATCAGTTAACAACTGAGGGATCAGTAGCTGTTTTTGAGGAGTAGGTCTACTATTGCGGGTTGTAATATTTCACTTTAGGGAGTCCTAAGTAGGTACCTTAATTATAAATTATGTCTTAGGTGGGGGATTTGTGATGAGCGATCCTTGTACTCCTATGTAAGTAAAATGTAGTGATGCGGTAGGTTTGGATGGAAAATATAAACTTATACATCCAGGGAAAGGAGTAGGACTTCGATTTACTCCATGTTCAGTATTCTTGCTGCGCAAACGGCCGGCACCTATGTTTGTAAATGTAATATGGCTGTCATGTGACACTGAGGACACACTTGTGTGACGATTCTTCCGCAGGCATTTAGAATTATTTATGTTAAAAGGTATGGGGTGGATAGAATCCCTCTCCACAGAGACTGGCAAGATATATTGGCTTCACGAGCATATGTCAGGAAGTCAGTCTTGGTTGTGACTTCATGCAGTCAGCGTGTACACTGTTTAAAAGAAACATTCAATTTGGAGAGAATTTAACGAATATTGCACCATAAATAAACGAAGAGGCATCAAGAATTTTAAATAACAGATTCTTCGTGGAACAACACTGTAAAGAAGCACAGACAGAGAAAGATACATCATTCCCTTTCTCTATTTGCGCATGCTTCGGGCATGTTCGTGTTTCTTTTGCTAGGGTTCATGGTGCCAATGCGGATTTATTAAAAGCTGAACACATTATATAATTAAATAAATTCGTGTAATACCAACGGAGGTGTACCTATTTCTGCTTTTTGCTAGTGAGAATTTGGATAGTCGATATATCGATGGTCAGGCGAATCAACAGAAAAATTATAATACAAAATTTCTGACCATGGTTACTTCTAGCTACAAAGACTTGTGTGTGGCTGCATTGCAAACGGTGCGTTTACTTTGTCCCTCTACGTATTGTTCTTCAAAGTGACTAGTTTATAGCTGCATGGGCTTTCCAAAGCCACCAAAATAGAATGAAGTGAAAAGTGATGTGTTCTTAAAGGTTATGTTTTCATGTACGTCACAACCATGTGCCCAAAATTTCACTAAAGACGAAAGCGTTAAAATACTTTTTAAGTATCTTTCGAAAGCACAGAAAAACGTTTAAGAAGTAAAAGTAAAGTTCAGTGCAATATTATTATATTGGTTTTGGCTAGTTGTGTTATTATTTAATAGTAATAAAATACGGCGTGTCGTACGCCATGCCATATTGTTGTCAGTGCTCTATATAAAGTCAGCCCACTGGACGTAAAAATGTTAAATCTGGGTGATTTGTTCTTACAGTATCTAGGAAAATGCAAGTAACCCCTCTTGTTTCCAACAGTAGTGAAAGAAATTTCTGTACCACTAAGTTGTGATTTTAATAAATATTAAGAATAGGTACTCATCAATGTGTACTGGCCAAACTGTTAATTTAGAGGTAAAAGTTAGTAATGGAAAATTTTTCTATAGGCCCTAGTGGTTAGAAGTATAGTCTCATAGAACATTTTCCTTTATGTTAAATAACCTAACATAACATAACCTAAATAAAATCAAACTGACTATTGATTTTTAACACAGAACTATTTATTACCACGCTAGAACCATTTGACGTGAATAAACCGCACCTCTAAAATTAATACTATGACCAGTACATGTATTACATGAGAGGTATACTTATTTTACTATAATTACTGCAGCAGCACTTTGCCAACTGAAAGATCCGCTGTTTCCATTGCTTAGTTATAGTTGCTACTACTATGTATTATTTCATTCTCCATTGTACATTGTAGTTTAGAAGAGCAGGCATTTTATGTGACCCGCCTAATGCCGGGTTTCAAACCTATTGTCACCTTCTCTATGATGTCACCACAAACACCAAGGTAGCAATTACTGAGAATGCTTCTCACTGTGACTTGATATCTAATCGTTTTAAAGCTCTTGCTAAAGTCAATGATGTAATGTATATGAATGTTACATGTCCTGTTTTACAAGTAATAGCATAACGTCAATTGAGTCAAAGTATTTGGTTGGTTACCAGTAAATTTCTCAGTAGATAAAGCTATGTTGTAATAAATCAACGAGTATTTACAAATAAATGAATAGAGTGTATCATGTAGTCATATCATGCCCATTGCAGATAAGCCTGAAACCAGTGTAGCTGATGATTTTAGCAGTCTTAATGTATGTTTAGTGCGTATTCTCTGTATTACTGTTGTTGTACTAGTGGATGTGTTTAAGAAATGTTACTTGGTTAATTTCATGAAAAACAGTTATACAGACTTGAAAGGTTTAACAGCCTCTGAGGTTAAAGTTGTGTGGCCTAGTGCCAGTGAGCCCAGCCCAGCAGCTCAATAATAGTTTTGTTTCACTTATGTTTTACGTGTGTATCTTGGTTGTATATCTGTGTGTTTAGGTGAGTGTCGGTGTGGGCTCTACTCTTCAAAAAAGGAGGGTGATTGTAAAGGATTGTAACTACTTGTGTACATTCAATGTGTAGTTTGCTACATACAATAGCTCGCTGTTCGCCGTTCGTCAGTTATGTTCAGGCGACAACTGAGGCGTCAGCAACGTGCCCGCTGGCCCGGCCCCGCTGCGCTGTGAGCGCGAGACAGTTGTTTGTTAGTCGCCCGCTGAGTCAGATGTGTTTTGTGTGTCGGAATGGCAGTTGTTAGCTAGTAGTCCGCGGAGATAAAACCCGTGTAACACTTAGGACATTACAACATGAAATTTAAATAACAGTGATATAAGAATTGTAATTTTACACAGAATGTATTGCTAGGAAAAAATACCATAGCGAATGCGTAAATTTACACAACATGAGACGTGTACATCAATTAATCAATACGCTCGCAAATTGCCACACCAAACAAGTTACATACTACTCGTGGCTAACTTAGAAATAGAAACTATCGCAACAAAACCTGCAAAATTCAACTTCCAAGTACATAAAGTTAATGCCTTGTTTAGAAGATCACAAAGTTCTAACTTCTCGAAAGTAAATTTTACGTTAATTCTGTCAACTTCCACAATCAACTTCAGAATACATTAAATTTATGCCTTGTACACGGAGTTCTATCTTCCCAAAAGTAATTATACGTTACTTTACGGCGGCAGCCCAATAACAGACTGAAGATTTAAAGATTTAAATATAGTAGGGAGCATTACTGTGACGGCTCAGGGCGGTCGGATAGGATTCACAACCAAATAAATCGACTTCATACCTTGTTAGCTGCTGAACAGTGTCTTGTAGCAATACCCACCAAAAGAGCTCCCGATGCAGTTGAAACTGCCTTTTACATAGGTCCAGCAGACGCCAAGCAAAAACGCTTATATCAATTGTGTATCAAATCAGTGAAAACCCGCGCCATATTCCAAATATTGCGAGGGGGCTGAGAACGAGCTCGCAAGAAGCCCATGGTTTGGAGTTGACCTCGGCAGCCCTTAGAAGTCAGCCACTACCGCCCAGTACCAGTTATGAGTGGCGTGACCGGGAGACGATGTCCCGAACCGTTATTCCGGAAGGTGGCAGTTACGTCCGATTCCAGAGTCCGGACATCGAGCATTCCCCTGGACGGAAACCACCGTCCCACTGCATTACCCCCACTTCACGCCTGTACCCTGTACACCCTTCGTCGCCAGACAACAGGAGTACCCTGTTTCACATGAGATAAATGGAGATGGTGATCCGAACGTTCAGTTAAATGCAAAGGCAACTGCGAGCTAGTTGAGATATTTTAAATGTATATTCTGAAGGTTATTGTTGAACGTTCTTGAGGTAACTAGAAGTTGAAAAATAAATTATTGTAGAGATTTAAAGGGTGAGAAATTAAGTTTCAAATGCGTGAGAGGAGTTTTGAAGTAGATGTTTTAAGGTTTTAAACATTTAAGTTAGGTAAAGATAATGAGAATGGATTGTGATGTTTTGAATATTTAGATTGTGTTGTAATGGATTGAGTCGAGAGAGGATCTTTTGAGACGACCAGTTTATCGTAAAATTTAAGGTGTTGAAATGTAAACAATGAGTAAGTAACGCACAGCAGAATGGAAGAGATGTGTTTAAGGATAAAGAGTTGAGACGTTAAACTAATGTATAATGTGCGAACAAAATTGGCGGATAAGTAACTTGAGCAAAAAAACATGAACATTTATTACACGAGAGAGGTAGAACTGTGTTTTGAAGTTGCGCTGTGTGACATGTTAAGAAAGGTTGGTGATATTAAATTAAGTTTAAAGTGTTCAAATCACCACAAGGGTGTAATTATTGTAAAATACTGATTGAAAGTTTTTTTGGGGTTATTTTGTAAATAAGATGATGGCATTAAGTTGACACTGTAAAAGAAAGATGATTATTGTAATGGACTAATTTAGAATGTTAGAAGGAAAATGGTTTTTTTTAAGGGTAGTTCATCAAATGAAGTTGAAATTTACAAAGCATATTGGCAATTAATATGTAGGAATTAAGAGTAAGTCTGAGTGATAGAGGTAATACGTCCTTGAGATTGCTAAGGAAAATATTGATTAGGGAGGAGAGTAAGAGAAGTGGTTGGAAGCAGGCCTAGAACATGTTAGAATTGTTTCGTTTAGCTGTTGAGTGAGCCCAGTTATAAAGTGGTACATATTCGGTTAATATTTTGAAGAAGTCGATATAAATAAGAAGGTGCTCATAGTATCTCAGCTATTGTTGTGTGGGATTTAGGAGTTACAGTGACGAGCTGCCTCTTGGAGGGTCTGATCAAAAATGGGGTCAAGGTACTTATGTTGAAGTCATTGTTGCCACGAGTGGTGGTTGTTTCAAGGCACGGGTACGCTCATTAAGTTAGTCATCCATGGTATTATAGGTTTATCAGAGCCCTGCACCTGAGTAGTAGGAAGTGGCAAGGGGTGCGCCACAGTATACAAGTAGAAGGTTACGTTACAGAGGAGCTTGAAGGTATCAAGCAGTTGTATTACTCCTAGGTTAGAGGAGTTATTTGCTGAGGACTTCAGGGAGGACCTTGTTAAAGTTGATGAAGTCAAGACCCTCAACACAACCAAATACCACCACGAGCCAGTTGTCACTCTACTCCGAGACGAGTAGAAGTAGGAGATATGTATGTATAATAAGTGTGCTCTGACCTGATTCCGAAGCTTGCGTTGATGAGGAGCTTAAATATGAGTTTATTTTCACTGGAATTGTGTAGTAATCAGTATAATTGTTTATGTATGGTATTATTTTCTTGCTCCTCGACATTACAGGATATTCTTTTATAAGATTGCTGTTATGGAAAATGGACTTAGCCATTCAGGCTATAGTCATTTATTTAATATGGGGGCATTGTGAGGATATGCCCTCTTATTACTATTTCGATATCAAAGAGTATATATTTCAGAGTTTGTGAAGGAAACCATGAGTGTAAATTAGCTTATAATTTTACTAGATAGGAACAGGGCCTGGGTCAGGGCAGGACAACCTTATGGGATTTACTGTTGCGCTTTTTGAAGAGGTCGAGCACGTAGTTCCGTCCCTATACGCTTTGGAGCGCTAGTGGAGGACGATCCTAGCACCACCAAGCGGCTGCGGCCATAACTTGTTCAGACTTTGTGCCGACCCCTCCCCCTTCCCCCTTCCTGACAAAAACTGTTTGGTTTGGTCAGT
>PNEQ01128032.1:0-26446 GCA_003012365.1 Medauroidea extradentata
CAGTACCTTATGTGCACGTCTGCAGTTCTGCTTCATAGATATTGGCAGCGTGCCTTTGAACTGTGACGTTTCTCATTTGACTGTACCAATCACAATAAGGTTACTGTAACACCACACGTCTGTGATTTGCGTGTAAAACCCCACGACACACGAATGTCAAAACATCCAATCTCTGACCGCGAAGCAAGTCTGCAGACGTACACACTAGTCACTGATACAAAGTGAGGCAAATTTCTTTTCGCGAAATGTTCATGTCTCTAATCATTAGAGGTACGTAAATTTCGCAGATACATTCCAGGTCAGGTTGAACGCCAACTATGTATACTTCATTGTTATGTCTGTGACTTGCTGGCGGCTGTTACGAAACGCGTTTGACTACTGCAAGCCAGTAGTAAATAAGGAAATAATGTGAAGTGCTATCGCTTGCTACCTGCTTTTACGGTTATAAGCCAATAAATAATAGAATGCGGCCATTGGGTGTATAGGATTGACAAGTCTAGGCTGCTGCCAGATGAATCCGCGAAATAGACGTACCTCTAACCATCATCTCTACTCATAACTAGGGACCCCTGTTTTTCGCGAAAATAATTTTGCCCCAGTTTGTTTCAATACCTTACGTGCACATCTGCAATTCTGCTTCGTGGCTATTGGCAGCGATTCTATGTGAAGAGTCGTGTCTCATTTGACTGCGCCAATTACAATAACGTCCTGCGACACCACACGTCTGTGATTTGCCCGGTAGAATCCCAAAGCGAGAGAGAGAGTTGAAATATCCAATCACTGACCACGAAGCAGAACTGCAGATGTGCACGTAAGGCACGGAAACAAAGTGAGGCAAAATTCTTTTCGCAAAAAATAGGGTTATCTACTAATAACCAATCACGTAAAACAATAAAATAAAAAATAATTATATTACACTGTAGCAGCAGCCATCTTAATGACGTTATAAAAACTGAAACCCACCCGAAATAATATACAGGCTCATACTTGTGCTCAAACAGTGCATATTTAGCGCAATAGGCGAAAATCACTTCCTTAGTATGACACCGAAACTACCCTCTTTGGTGGCTGTCTTAGTGTATAATGGCGTACAAAATGTGGCAGTCTCCTAGAACAAGCGGGCTATTTAATAATTTATGTTGATAAAAACTTAAACAAATATACGGGAATAGTAATAAAAGTTCAATATCTTGTGATGTTTGCATCCTAGGAAGCTCTTATTTATTAGATGTTTTGCATCTAGCCTGTTGGACGCGATGATGTTTCTATTATATTTTGACACGTTATTGACACTGAACATTGATATTCGTTTCAGATTTCTATGAACGAATCACAAATGTTCGCCAACGAAATAATTGGAGACCAGAAAAAATCTCATGTTCAGTGACCTGTAGGCCAGTCTCCAAGAATGTCTGTGTACTCATTGGCTGCTCGCCGACACAGTGATACCACATCACTGGCTCTGCATTTACTTTATTCTTTGTTGCTGGATCAGTGCCCTTTAGGTAGTTTCAAGTCAAGAGCCAATTGTGAAAGGTACATGAACTTACAATTTGAAATTGAGACGGTTCCAAAATGTACCGCGAATCTTTAAGGTCCCTAATCCTAATTCGCTAAATCGAGTAATACGCATTTTATTTCCGAGCAATGCATGTCGCAGTTACATGACTCATTCGATCACAGTTTATCACACACACTATACAGAAACAGGACCAAATAATCAACTTTTCAAAACAAAAGGCACTAGTCCTAATATTTCCCGGTCGAATGTGAAGATCTGCTAACAGGCAGTTGTAGAAACACGTGGAGTACGAGAGCATGTAAGAATATCAAGCCTTAGCTTCCTGGTCATTTAATTCGCGACATTTTCGTCTATGATTTTAACTGTTAGTAATGATAATATTAACCTTTCATAACTGGAGAGTAATAAAGAAATTAGTAGAAACGTACAGAAATATTGAACATAACTACACATCGAGACTTTCGCAGGGTTTATCAGGAAAAAATAAAAGAAAAACCATCCGAACAGAATATTATATATATAAATAAATAAACGGCAAACAACTTTATCATAAAACTGAAAGCTTCCGGAAGTCAGCATAGGGGAAATATTGAAAAAATAAAAAAAAAAAAAAAAAAAAAAAAAAAAAAAAAAACGGGATTTCCAGAATTTTTTTTTTTTTGCGTACTAGTGACAGTTTCATTTAATAAGCAAGCACCGACCGAAATTAGGTCGTAGTGAAACCGTATAGTGAGAATTTTGTACGGGATCTCAGGCGTTTTTAGTCAGGAGTACTAACAACCGAATATATCTGGTATTTTCATGTCCTTTCAGTTCCACGGTTACGGAGTGAGTGATAGTCGCCATACTGAATTTTTGTATTTTGTGTCATAACATTTCTTCTGACCAAATTCGTGGAACTTTAATCTGACCACAGAATAGAATACATATTGATAGAATTTTAGTCACCGTAAATTTTTATTTACATTACCGTTATAACAGACAAATTGCAGTTAAGAACGTAATTAGAATTTTCTAACTGCCATTCTATCTGTAACAACAGTAACGGAAAATAAAGATTTTTGGTGTCTAAAATTATATCAATATGTAATCTGTTCCGTAGTTAGATTAAAGTACCAAACATTTAGACAGAAATAAAGTTATGACACAAAATGCAAAAATTAAAGATGGTAACTATCACTCACTGTTAATAAATCATTTATCCATGGAATGCTGCGTATTAGATTTAATATTGGCATGCGCTGTGCTGTGTCATAGAATAGCACTACTGAAGCGTGAGATTTCCTTTAAGCAATAATATTGGTTCTGCTGACCCGCTACCAACTTCTGTTTGTTACGTACGCGATTAATTAGTTTACACAATTTTAATATTAAATAAATGTAATATTATATAATGTATTAAAACGCACTAAAAGTGACTAAACATTTATCATATGAAAATATTTCTAAGATTAAAACGAAAAGCGTATGGCACATGTAATAGGTAACTGATGCATGAATTGTTCTCATATGTCACTAACAATTTTATTGCACTGCAAACGACAAGACTGATATCATAGGACAAATTATTTTGTAATGTTTAGTCTGTTTTAAAAACGTGGTATAATAAATTATATATAAACATGTAATAAATTATATTATATATATATATAAATTCTATCCTCTTTCATTTAGGTATGTGTGTGTGTAAAATTTTTCAGTCATATGTTTGAAAAACGTAGTGCATAAAAATTATTATTCTCATTAAATTTTTTCTCTACTTTATCCTCTTATATTGTATTGTAGTCTTTTTCTGAACATGTTAAAAATTGAAGTCTCTAGCTCCTAGGGAAGGTAGATTAATGCGATATAATTAAAACAAAATAAAAATTTTTATCCAAAAATTATTTTTGGCCGTTTTCTTATTTTATATGACATTGTTGCCCAGTTCTGAGCTACGCTAAAATGTTTGGTTTGTACACATCGGGAAGTTAGTTTAAAATCGATTGCATAACTTGTCCGAACAGACACACAAACAAGAAAGCGAATAATAGTACCCTATATAAATACAGTGTCCATTGTCACCAAATAGACAGATACACTGATAAGAATGCAAGTTACTTAAAACGTGTTTGAAATAAATAGTATTGTGCACGCTTTTATTAGACGTATGTTAATACATTTCAATCCTAACCTTTTTCGTATTGTAATATTCGAGTATAAAATAAAGCTGAACGAGTTAATTACTGCGCAGAAATGTTGAGAAAAAATACCAAGCAAACGGAAATCAGTATTACAATGCAAGTTTTATAACGTTCCCAATTCGTCCCGCTGCAACTTTTTTTTTAGTAAATTTCTGTATGTCAGTTAAATTTGACTTTTTTCCTTTAGGTGTTTCACGCGAGTAACAACTTTTGTTATTTGCAAACAAATGTCACTTTCATCTCACTGTCGTATAAACACCAGCAATGTATAACAATTAGCAAAACAAAACGTAAAACAGTGCCACTAAAGATAATGGACTGAAAACGAAATTAAAACGAACAGTAAACATTTTGATCAAAATGAACTATAATACGAATACATGGTTTCACAATGGAAAACAAATAATGAATAGAAGTGTCACATACAGAAACGCGATAAATTAAAATATGCGGTATAATGTACCCCAATAAAAAAAATTGTGAAGTAATAAAAAATGCTCTGTCAAACTGAATGCTTACAATGAATAATTTATTCTTAGAATAACTGTAACCGTGTCTGGATTTGGTTGTAATGACAGAATATCGTCGTAGTGACAGCATTTAGATGCTCTGAGGTAATCACATAACTTGTATGGCGGTTAAAACGTGAAGTACCGTTGCACACAATCAATGATATCCTATAATAAAGGCTGTAAAGCAATGAGGACAGACCTGCTTATGGTGAACGCTGACTCAAGGAAACTGTAACAAATTAAATTAGAACAGTAAAGTAAAACAGCAGAAACACGAATTAAAAGCAATCACGAGACAAAGGAAAGCTTGTTTATAAGCGGTTCACAATAAAGTGGCAACTTTTGAAGACCATTGGGTCTAAAATAATTACTAAAAATATTTATTGTGAACTAAAACGTTAACTTTTAAATTTTGTGCAATCTACATATTTGGATTGTTCCTTACGTTACTTAGTTTATTTCACGGTCTTAGAGGAAAAGGTCTTGACACTGCGTAATACTCTCCAGAAAGAGAAAGTGACTCCTGTTTTGTCGCTGAGCGCTAGTAGTAATTTAGCGGAAGATTTGTCTTGTTTACACCTGGTAGTGTTACAATTTGTACAATTATTTATATAAAATTATGTTAATATGGTAAGCTGTTATTGTAGATATAAATGTTTCGTACCCATAAATGCACTGACATGTGTGTAGAACTGAAAATTGTCTGAAAAAAAATTGTTATGTATTGTTTTAGGATAGTGGTATACGACTTTGTGCAGTGTACAATGTATATATTTTTTAAAATTTATTTAGGCAATTTTAACGATGCGAAGTCATTTTGTTGTTCCCGACTCGAAGGAGAAGTTTTCCGTTTTCAGTGTGCCAAAATTACGTTGATCAACTGTTGTAGGAGAAGGCAATACCAAGGAAAGGGTTTTTAAAAAACCTGGTACTTTGTATGTGAGAAACGTTTCATTAGCACGCATCTGTAGTAAACGCATTCGAACAAAATCTATTCTTTCCTGCCCTACAAAATTTTTGAATCGTTGCAATGTGTGTCTACATGTAAATCATGTTATCGTAAAGCAGCAGGCCTATGTTATCATTATATCTTGGTACAACATTAAGAAGCTTAATTGTAACATTCAATATATTTATTTGGACGTTACATCTGACCACCTTGACATGCTACTACACACACATAATTGAACATCACCGGTACAAACAAAAAATAATGAAGGATTGGTTTCGGAAATGACGACACTACACCCAACGCTAGTCAAACAATAACACTATAATCAAATGCGAAACTACAATTGGTTCAAAAGAACTTACGTACCATGTTTTACTAGAATTCTAACCTTATTTTATTTTAAAAGTGAAATGTCGGTCATGGTGACCAAATAGCCGACAGCACATTACCGACGTGACGTACAGCCTGTGCAAAACAAATTAAGTTTTCCAGCCACAACCACTGATTGGGGTACAATAGGCCTACCAACATTCACAAAAATAAATTACAAAAATTATATTTTAACAAAACACTGACAACTTGCAACATGATAAAAATATGCATTATGTAAGAAAAAAAATATGCCAACAGTTTTGCATAGCTGACACCTACTTCACTGGCTACGTATTTCTACATTGAAAAACTAAATGTTATGGCTGAAATTGAGTTCCAATATATATTTCATATTTTTTTCTTCTATAATACAGACAATTCCGATAACGACTACACGTTTTAAGCTGTGAAATCTTGCTAAGCCAAATTCAAAACAAGACAAATCTTTCACTAAAACACTACTAGCGCTGCAGCAAAAAGATGTCGCATTTTATTCCTCCGTGTCAAGACCTTACCTTCAGACAGTAGTTTACATTAAAGAAAGGTATGTAACTATGATGAATTATCTGAAAGTAAGTAACTAGGGTTCACTTAGTTCTGAACCACCTGTATTATAATATCTACCGCTACAATTCCGCGACCCTGCTGCATTTTCGCACGACGTCATGTGTTCGCGCGGCTTGCCTCCAGTTGTTTGCACAGCCAAACGTACACCAGCGTTAATTACCCCTTCTTCCCCGTCTTTACGACTCCATCCACGTTGCAGTGAATGACTACGCGATAATATTTGCGAAATACATCTCTCTCTTCTCCTCCACTCCAATCCTTTCTCTGTTCTCCTCCGAGACGCGGGCAGACGGCCAGGGGAGAAGCTGTGTCAGCACGCGAGCGAGGCTGGATAACTTTACTCGAGGAGTTAATTAACTTCGTAAACTGCACGCTGACTTCTCCAACTCTAACTTCCCCTCTCTTCCCCAAACCTTCCACTCCCTCTTGCAAACGTAACGGTACTACAATACCCTGAGCTTACGGGAGAGCTGTCTGCAGCCACGCTGTTACGGCCATGCGCCCCTATTTCTACGGTTTTCCGGACAATTATTTTTTAGCCGAAACAAGAGCAGATATCGAAAACAAGTCGATATAGCAAATCTATAATACAACGAACCCAAGGTAATATTTGATAACTTAATAAAGAAAATTTTACCCAGATTTTTTTTTTTTAGCGAAATTTTTCGCCAAAATGTAAGAGATTTTGGCGTCATCCATTTTTCTCCATAGATGCGTTACTCGAGTAAACCTATTGTGACTTACAGAAATCTAAAATTTTTAACTGATACTTTTAGAGCGGAATTAATATCCTCTTAAACTTGTAAGCATACCAACACACTAGCATTGTAACCATAAAAGTCTGGTAACATCTGTTTACATTTGACTGTTCCCTAACATGTATAAAAACGATATCACTGACGTATGGGGAATTTTTTTGTAGGTCATTCACGATAAAGTGAGCCCTGGTTAAAGTTTTCTTTCAGCTATTTGCAACCATCTTAACCATTTTTAATATCGAATCTTCCATGTAACAAAAAAAAATTTGTGAACGTTTGAACACACTCAAAACTTAACGTCTACGGGCCAAATAAATCATATCTATTACTTACTATAAGTTCTGCTGAGTGTTCAGATTAGAGTTTATACCATACTTACTTTCTTGACTATCCTAAACATCGGCGTTGTACATTTTACAAACAAATTTTTCCTTGCATTTACTGTAAATTGTGCACTTCTGTAATCATGCTTACTTTTTTTTTTCGCCTTTCAGCAAATCTGTATAATTTTGAACTTGTTGAAGTGAACGCAGTATAGTCTGTTGACGGCAAAGAGAACCCATTTCAAGAACTGGTAATATTTTCAACTCTGCCAATTTGTATATTTCTTATACTTGCTTTCATAAACATAGTACTGTAGGTAACAAACACAGTGTGCAGACAATACCGTATTCAAAAGTGAAAGTATTAAGATACAAGCTTGAAATGTGATGCAGCGGGTAACTGTTTGGTTTTTTGATGAAACTTCTTAACGCGCGTTACATTTGTACATATACGAAAAAAAAACACACACACACACTTCGAAAAATGTCACTAATGTTGAGTTTAACAAAAATTTCGCATGTTTATTATTAAAAAAATATTTATTTTGTCGCCCCAAAATGTCGAAACATGTTTATCTGATTACCATAGCCGAAATGTAGCGGATTTGATCAAACACAAATATAGAAAATTACGTCGAGCACTTCACGCCAATTACGTTGCTTCCGCGTGGAGGCGATACTTCAGTACAAATGACCTTAGAACGATTATCGCAGTGGATTATTATTGTATCCTGAACAGTTTTTGTGGACGTGCGCCATTGTGATCGAAAGTTGCGGAGTTGCTGAAAAAAAAAAAACCCACAACAGCTCAGTTTGTAAATTACGTACGCCGACCAGCGCATCCTTAGCGCTCTGGCGGTTTGGTTGCACTCCACAGGCTCAGACGTTACTTATCTAGGGAGCTACCTGCCCCCGACGAGTGATAAGTAGAGTATTGAAAACTGGAATCATTTTCGAAAATCTCTCATTGTACATTACTGGCTTCTGCCTAAGAAAACACTCAAAGAACGTTGCACGCGAGTACATCTGTGTAACGTTATCCAGTAATATTTAGGTAACACTGGGGGAAAAGGCTTTAAACGGTCCTTTTTAGGTACGAAAATATTTGTGCAGAATGTTTTGAAATTGAATAGGAGTGTAGAATACCCACCCAACTTTTATACCATATCATAATAACTGAAAGTTCTGCAGAAGCAAAATATATGTGAAAATAGTTGGATTTAGTTTGTTGGACATACTCCATTGCGATATAGATATCTGTCAAAGTAAAATATAGAGAATAGAAAAACATGAATAAGCAGAGTATTCTTTAGTCAACAGGCTATACACACAACATTAAAGCCCATTAATGGAATCGGCTCAAATAAAACCAGATACAAAAATATAAGAAATTAAAAGTAACAAAAAGTTATCAACATAACTGATAACCATACTTTCCTCAAAGTGGGAGCAAATCAACCCTGGAGAATAAAATCGTTTACTTACACGCAGGAATATTGACTTATATCAATTTAGACGTTCGATAAACGAAATATACAAAAATAAGTCCCCATACTAAGAAATATACCAATACTCAGTTTGATTAAAATTATTTTAAAAAAATGTGAGATGTCTTTCCATCATAAAAATTAAACATTGCTGAAATATGCGTGCCGAGAGTAATGAAGTTGGGTAAAATATTTCCCCAAATATGTCATATTACGCAAAAAATTTGACATGGTCGCCATTATAAAAATATGAACACGTGATAAACGGAGTATAGCAAAGTCAAGTCAGCTTTGCAAGTTATGAAGTGTATGTAAACCAAGTTTGGAAAAAATCCTCAAAAAATTTTTTTTTCAACACACAGGCCATATTATAAAAAATATATAAAAATGACTAATTTTATGTAATACTGTGCCAACCTTGGTGGGTTGGGTGACGTTGTTCCTACCTGGAGTATTCTTCGAATAGTAAATTCTGTGAGTAAACCCTTACATACGCATTGGATATATTTTGAAATGGGTTTTCGTATCTTTTTGCAGGGTCGATACTATTTAGACATTATTTACTTATGTTCCATTTGAGTGTATTTTACGAGTGAACTTCGGCTATTTCCCCGAGAAGTATCGAGTGTGAGTGTCTGTTGGAGCGTTTATGATGTGATCAGAAGGCGACATCAATGCTTGATGACGTCGGCAAGGAGAGAAGAGGAAGTCTGGAGGGGTATAGCTACAGTGGATTGCCCTGGGAAGGGCAATCTCGCTTGGGCCTTCATGCCGGCCGGACCTTTTGAACTGGTGCCCTGAGTCGGTATATCACATTGAACAGACCTATCCTTTGAACTTGAGCTTGGTCGATAATTTAAGTGCACTCATGTGTTTGGGATGTCATCAGACTATCTAAGAACTATAATATCGCTACTGCGCCGTAGTCACGAGCATACATTCGTGAGTTGGACAGTCAAATAAGCGGCCGCGGCGGACAACAATGTCAAGAACGTGCATGGAGATCGTTGTCTGCGGTGTCCACGACAATGTCTTGTGGTATTATTTCACCGAGGGACGTATGGATTTCCATATGTGTTTTATTGGTGGGACGGTTGATTTTCGCTGTCCCAAATAGAATCGTCACTCTCCGCGACGCGTCGATGAACGACATCGTCGGCCATGAGTTCGTTAAATGCGTATCGTATATGCATAGAAACCTACTGGAATACCAGGTACGAAGAGTATTTAATGGAAATCGTTTAGGCACGTTTGATCGACGATCTCGGTAGAGTAAATAGCTGCGAACTGTGTTGACGTTTATTAACTGTTTAATCAAGTTTAAATTGGACTCGTCCGATCGACATTAAAGGCGGGCCCTCGCGGGACTGTTATTATAGAGTGTTTGTCATTAAGGGGTTATCCTGTTGTCTCTCTTGGGTATAGTTTGAATCCTACAGCGAATGAAATTAGGTGCATTAAAGGTATGCTTGGACATTTAAGGCTAAATGGCACACATGTTGTGAAGCAATGGAAATTGTATTTTATGTATGGTGAAAATTTCATGTTTACTGTCGTATGTAATGGGTTTGAATAGGTATACCCAACCTTGTAGAGAGTTATATACCACATATGTTATTTAATTTTTTTTTAATAAATTTTTTCTGGCACGGGATTTATAACTCGCACGTTTATTCACATGCAGTGGTTGTTCCGTACCCCCTTCCCCTACTTAGTACAATAATGTGCTAAACTATAAAGATGACCGCCGTTTTAAATATATGAACACAGGATGAACGAAACTCATAAAAGTCAGGCCAGCTTTGTTTGTAGTATGTGTGTACCAACTTTGGTGAGATTCTGAAAAATATTTCCTGAGATGTGGAATACTATGATAAAAATTTGAAAATGGCCACCATTCGGAAAATATGAACACAGAATAAACGAAATATAAAGAGTAAATTCAGCTTTGTATGTAGTATATGTGTATCAATTTCGATGAAAATCTAAAGAAAAAAATATCTCTAATACTTAGAGATGATGATTAGAGATGATGGTTTATCGCGGGAAAACTTGACTATTTCAACATACGTTCAACTTATCAAAATATTACTGGCTTTTCCTTGTACGTGGAGCTACTGCCCTATTTGACCTAGCCAATAAGAATACCGCTATTATAATATTTGTTGCATATTATTGGTCTGTAGACAGCTACGTTGTGTCAGTGTTTTCAAGGCTATCTTGGTACAAAACATTTTCGCGATATACCATCATCTCTAATGATGATTTATCGCGGGAAAACTTGACTATCTGCTGGGTTTCAACGAACGTTGAGCGTATTGAAAGATTACTGGCTTTCACATTTACGTGGAGCTGTTGCCCTATTTGACTAGTCCAATAAGAGTGCTGTTATTGTAATATTTGATGTCTATTATTTTCCTGCATATAACTATGTTGTGTCAGACGTATAAACCCAATCATACACGTCGCAAGAAACCACATTGTTTTCACGGTAATCTTGGCACAAAACGTGTTCGCTATATACCATCATCTCTAGTTAAACAATTGTGAAAATATATAAATCACAGCCATTTTGAAAATAAGAACGGAAGATGAACGAAATACACAAATGACATGTCAGCTTTGTATGTAGTATATGTACACCACAATTGATAAATTCCTGAAAAATATTTCCTGAGATATGTAATGCTATACTAAATACAGGAAAAAAGGTCACAATTTTGAAAGTATGAAAGCAGGGTGAACAAAACATACAACAGAAAAGTAAGTTTGGCATACGGTAAATGTGTACCAAGTTTGATATAGCAGAATTTATATTACAATTTAAATAATTTCTTGTTAGTATAAAATTCAAGTCTTCAAATGTATTCGCAAGATTTACATAGATGAAATTTATTGGCCTTGTCGGCCTTGTCGTAATTAAATCGTCCGTTTATCACGCGGAACAAAATACGTTGTCTAACTAGTTTTACGTAATAATCGGTTTAGGTGAATAATTAGTCATATTCTGTCCTGAGTCTAAATGTTTCGAAAATCAAAATTTCTACTCCAAGTGAGTCAAATTAAGTAAATTTTAGTTCTTACGCTACACACGAAAGTTTTATACTTACATGCTAAGATGACAAACTAAAATCTCTCGCGTAACCAACAGAGAAAGCTTTTATAAAAATATTTACGTGTTGTATGTAACAAAATTCATATTTTGAAATATTAGCATATTTTTCAGTTGTGCGTATTTGCAGGTTACTTATTACAATGTTATTCAACCTCCTTCTTTTATAATTAATGTGTTTCACAGAAATGACAGTATAAATTAAACTCTGTAAAACATAATCTGCATATAATGTTAGTATACCATTTCGTAATGCTGACTAAACTTTTACTGTTAAAATTCCTAGCTGAAATACGTATTACATATTACTTATGATCTTTGAATGAACTGTGCAATGAGAGTGCATGACTGGATTTAGTTGCTTGGACATACTCCATTGCGAAATTAATGACTGTCAAAGAAAATTAAATAAATAATAGAAAACCATAACATGAGAACGTTAGCTAAAGCATATTCTGCTCATTTATGGTTTTCTATTATTTGTTTAGTTTTATTTGACAGTCATTCATTTCGCAATGGAGTATGTCCAAGCAACTAAATCCAATACATTTCACTTCCTACAAAGTACTTCATTATTTTGTAAGTTTTAATTTTTTGTTAATTTTTATATTTTCGCTACCCATCAACTAAGAAAATATGGGAAAAACTTGTACAATATTAGTAGATAGTTTAATTTCCATTACTATGTCACCAATTTATGTGATGGATTTAGGCGAAGAGAGCTTATTTATCCTTAACAACATATAAGTTGTTATGTGAGTCGAAAACACAGAGGGCTTAACACGGCAATGCCAGGCCAAACGCACTATGCAAATTTATCAGGATATAAAAATTCTAGTAATCAAGCTGTAAGTCTTCATTCTGGTATGCTAGCTACTATCTCGGTAGAGCAGCAGAGTATCATAATAACAATAATAGTGTATCTAGTAACTTCTTTCTTGTACCTGCTGGCTAACGGTTTTCTGAAGGAAAGTACATTTCCAAAGAATATCTCTTGAGAATAGCGTCAAAACGTTTTTACCCCTTTTTCTTTTTGTTATTTTTTACCCTTATTCAAAACCACAATACCTTGGGGTTGCCACGGCAATAACTTTTGTGCCTTTTATTTACGAGGGTTTAGCATATTCCAGCTTTTACTACATTTTCATCTCTTCATCCTTTTCCGAGGTGGTCGCGTTCAGACATTGACTCATCTCTCTTCCTTCTATTTCTCTCTTTCCTCTGGAGACCAAGGGAAGTAAAAAAAAAGGAACAAAGAGAGGGAAGGAACAGCCATAAAAGAGAGAAGTCACCTCGTAACAGCCGTGGGCAGACTTGGTTGAACATCTGCGCTAGGTTATTAAGTGCGTGTTAAATGGAACTCGGCTTTAGGGGCCCATTCAACTGGGGGTTACAGGGAAGCTTTATTGACGGTAGAGACGCTAAGGCTATGACAGATGAAAAGAAACATAAATGTTACTGCTTCTGGTACCAGTCGAGAAAATGATCTTATCTTAAAAAAAGTCTGCATCTTAGGAAGATTTTAATCGAGGCTACTAGAAAGAAAAGTGCCAAAGAAAAGATTAAAACATTTTTGCAAGTTATATAGTTTATCCAAAGAAATGGTGCATTTATCTGACAGTTCTGTTGGTATATTTCAATGTGCTACTTTAAGACTCACCATTATTCGGTTTCCAACACTTTCTACGATGTTATGATTACGTACCTGAAAATAAATTTTTTTTTTCCACAATAACCTAGGATTCAAACAACTGCAAGCTGCGATTGGCCCTCGAGGGTACATAAATACAGTTACACACAAAATTACACAAACGAGAAACAAGGAGAGGACTCAGCCATTTAGTTTGTTCCCAGCACTTTCGCTGTAAGTGATTTCGAGAAACCACAGAAAACTGCAATCCAGTTGGCCGGAGCCGTGTAGGTTTTTTTCTCTTTACTAAGCGGACCACGAATTATTGACTCTTCCGAGAGATCTCCGAGCTAATAAATATGAAGTAACAAATACCTGTAATCATGGCGAACCAATGTGGGTGAATGCAGCTAATGTTTATACGCTATACAATACGTATTTTGTACTTAAAACTTTATTTAACCTATACATGCTCTGTTTACATATAATCTTATCTAGTTTTCTTTGTTCGTTATTTCGTCAGGATTTCTGGGGGGAAATAGCGCTGCAACGGAGTAGGTCAACGTTTTTACTTTGGATCTACCGTTCTCATGGAAATAATCCTTCAGCTCAATTTACTACAATACTATATCTCTTACAGAAAAATTGGCAGGTTAAAAGAATGGCAGAAATGCTAAATTTTGTTTTTTCTAACGAAAAAAAGTTTTAAAAAAAATTGATGGCTGATAATATACATTGCTGTTACATAACTCACTATATCGTTTTTCGGTGAAATTGAATTTGTTAGTGGAAGACGGTATTCGACACGGATACGTCATAAGAACAGTAAAATATTTTGATTTTGTTATGTCCTTGCGGATGCAGTAAGGATGTAAACATTTCCTACAGTATTCAATTTATCGAAGCTATCGTCTACAATGTGAACAACGTTTAGCAGAAATAAAAAATTACGCACTTTTTACTGCCAAACATTCTTAAGGAAATATGTTGGTTCTTATCTATGTAGGCATAAAATTTTTTCTAAAAAAATTTGCGCATTTCGTAATTGACTTAACTGTACTCTGTTTCGCATAATTCCAGCAAAAATTTGGCAATTCTCAAACATTAACTTTTATGGTTTTGCAGATGTTCTATTCAAAGTCAGTATAGGCTATATTTGCTGCTCTTAAAATCAGCCCTAGGCTGTATTCGTACTTTGTTCTCTAAGAATAATAATTATTAGTTTGTATTGTGGCAGTTGGGTAATTATTTTTAACATTAAGTAATTTAAGATACAATACAAAACAAACTTTATTATAAATATGGCACAGTGGCACCTCAGGTCCATTTAAAGATAAAAAGAACTGATTTTGAATCAAACATCTGCGAAACCTAATAAGTAAATCCAGATCAGAGCATGCCATGACGATCTCTTTCGCTGTCTACTGCAATAATCGTTCGCCGTTAAAATGCAACAGGAATGCAGTTTCGCGTAAATAAAGTTGTACATGTTGTAGGTGGCTGAATAGAGAGACAGCCATTTACGCGACGTTGTGGCTTGACAAACGACGATGGTAATGGTTGTTTATTGACCTCATCCGCCCATGTATCATATGCCTGTCGGTCGATGGAAATGCCCGCGGACTAACCAACCTACATAAAACTACGTACGCCCGGGACCCATTTACAACCCGTGACCTATGACATTTTAGCCGGCAGCACTAACCACTACGCTGCAGGAACTGGCAATTATGTTACAGAATACAGTTTATTACCGTTTCGGTAACAACCCTCTTAACTATGAAACGGTGTCATCAAATGTTTCGTGGATAACAGGAAGTTTCCGTTATGACACAACCCAGATTTATACCCGAAAACTCTTGTGTTTCAAACTCTAGCTGGGTATCTGGCGGATGTTATTCAGGCATATTAGTAGTTTCATATCTGTGTATAGGATAAGTTCGTGGTACTATAGTTAATAGGGTAGTAATAAGCGTGAGTCATTTACTTAAAAATACAGTGTAAATAGGCCTATATGCGTATGTGGGATGCTCAACTAAGAACGTTACCATGGATTTTAGAGTTATTGTAATGTCGTGGATAATAACTGGGAATTAATAACTAATACTGAAATTGAGGAAATCTTACTACAATAAGAGTGAAAAACAAGCGGCTCTTTAATTTCATTTTGAATACTTATAAATAAAAATTTTCAGTGAACGAACTGGACGTAAGTGTGTGTATATATGTATGTGTGTATAACTATCTATGTATATATGCTAGATAAAATAAAAACAACCCCGAATATAAATAAAAACAAAGGGAGATTAGCATTTGTTGTTTAATTTTGTATATATTATTATAAATTTGTTAAATTTCATATATTACTAGCGACCCAGGTAGTACTAACTATATAAAGCCAAGAATTGAAATATATACATTGACATGCTGCACACTTCATAGTCTTGATTCTTATTAATTAATTAATAGTACTATTATTAATAAAATTATTATTAATTAATTAATTTTCAGGGAAAATATGACACACAATTGGCAAATACCCAATTTTGGAGTCCATGGGGAGCATACATACACACATCGATGTGTGTGTATATATATACCTATATGAATAAGAAAATAAATTAAAAATAATAAGATAAAGATTTCGTAAAATAAGTACATTTTAGTCGGAAACTAACACAATTCTGCTTAATATAACATGGAAATATTTCACACAGTACATCTGGCGCAAAAAATTCAGTTTCTAAGTATAGAATTCTTTGTATGTTATTAATTAAAAGAGCACACAATCTCTTACCTCCACGTTTTTTTACTAATAATTTCTTAATTGTTTTATTTATAATTTCTTAATTGAATCATGTTACAAAAGGAATCCGCGTTAATACCAGGGGCATGCATTTAACTTTCCCAGTACTAAATTAAACATTTTACATTCTGACTTTAGGAGACAGTTGAACTTCTTGACTTACTGCAGCTCAGTACACTGTTACTCACTACAGTAACAATTGGTTGGTGTACAAGGAATTCTGTTAACTCCAGATAGATTTACGCTCGTGAATAACTTCAGTATCCAATGTGCATCATATGTACATAACATTCTTTTGGTTACTGGCTGAATGTATTTTTAACAAGACAACACACACATTACTTGAAAGGACCACTGATAAATAGGTTACTTTGATAATACTGCCCATTATAATCGGTTGGACTAAGTTTCCTGGTTTCCATGTCAAGCTCAAAACTATCCGTCGACCACGTTCAAAACGACCCGAATACGTTTAATCTGCATGTTGATTCTGATTGGCCATTGCTGTATATAGACTAGTTAGATTAAACGTTAGTCGTCCATGGTAAATTTAGAAAAATTAGTGGACTTTCCGCTTCGTAGATAGAGAGTACATTACAGACGGCGAGACCCCAGCTTGGTAAGATATCACAAACTTAGAAAGAAACCAACCATTGAGATTGTTAAGAACCTTTCCCGGCACTGGAATGGAGTTGTTTCGGAAAACAATGGACAACCAAAATCCGTCCGTTGCGCCATGTTACTAAACACAAGCATGGGCGTTTCAAATTACCACGTAAGATTTGACAATAGCATTGCCACTTAGCCAAAATTCTGAAAATTTGGTTAGTTACATTGACTTGTAGAGAAGTTAGGTTTAGAACCCATGTACATGTCGGTTACTGCCATGATTGGATTGCTGTACATAAAACTTATCCTTGGGGACTCTTAACCAATAAAAAACGTGCATGAAAACACTAATTTTAAGATATACATTCGGTTACTCTCTGCAACAGTAGTAAATGAGCGAAGGATTGAGGACAGAGCAAATGCAGGATTGTGGAATCCAGCCGTCAAGTCGTTGTACCTGATAAATTCAATGATCTATCTTAGTAAATCGTAATTACAGACCCGAAAATTTCGTTGACTTAACAACCTTTTGGCTGAACTCCTCAGTTCTGTGTACATTCCGCTCTCGTCTGCTTGCTATTTGGCTGCCTTTTTTCACGTGAGTAGCTGTTGTAGGTCTGACAAACTCCACAATTTTTGTACTAATGATTTCAACGGTTCAGAAAAATAGATAGTGTAAGCCATCTGTTCTGATACTTCTGGCGAATACTGAAGGTTATTGGCCGTAATTTCCTTGGGCTTCTGGAAACACTGCTATGCGAAGCTATAAGAATTACAGAGTACAATTTAAATCACAGAAGCTCAAGAGATGGTGTAGCGCCAGCAAAATCAGACAATGCCTAGGGACACCGATTTATCGAATGAGAAGTTGACAATTGCTAAACTGTGTTATCCCATGTCAATATCTGACATTCTCCTTTCGTTATTGGCATGACCTTATCTGACTGGGTCAATAATAATTCTGGTTTGCCGCTGCTACATAACAATTCTCAAATCAAATAAGGTGCAGGTCTTGGTATTGATATACTCCACGTCAATAACTCCTTGTATTTTCACTTAAATGAAGTGATATCGTATGTCCACGTGTTTTAGTTTCTTATGACGTTTTGTATTATTTGACACCTGTATGGCTGCCTGATTGTCTTTGTGAATCACGACTGCTCTCCCGGACGCGACACAGCACGGTCGCTCAGCATCTCAGCCAACAAGCCTCTGTGGCTGCAGATGTAAGTGCCGTGTATTCCCTCCCCTAAATCAGCTTCCACATATCCCTCCACAATTAGAATTGTTGACTGACGCTTGTACACTAATGTCAAATTCAAAGTCCCCTTGATGTGCTTCAAAATTCGCTTCAAGGCTTTCCAAAGTTGTGAAGCTGTTGGTCTGCTCAGTTTTGGTACCAGCTGACGTGACTCCCACATCTGCAGACATTAAGTTTCCTGTCAGCTGACGACATTTGATTTCCAGCTCCTTGTCTTAGGGTTGACACTTTCTTTTGTTTTTTATTCTAATGGATCGATCCAGTGGAGTCGCCACAGGTCTGCAGTTTATCCTGTACTTGATCAGTACCACTCAATGTCAGTACCGATTTAAGGAACTGTGTTTAAGACCACAGGTACCTATTTACGCTGTTTTTGCGAGTCTATTATTTTAAATCCTAAAAGAAAGCGGAAATCGTAAAACCATTACACCATTGTTTGTATTGTGTAGCCTAATTTTTTCAAAACATAAGCTTGTTAAGTTTTGGCAGTTATCGACATAATTAAATTTTCTCAAAATCAATAACTAGCCAAAATTATAAAATATAATTGTTTTGAAAAAAAATAAGGCAACATTGTACAAACAATTTACAACATTGTTATGTAACGGTTTTGTAAAATCTGCTCCCTTAAGAGGTAGTTAACACAAAATTTGAATTATTTTAAAGATAGTTATATTCGTACGAGGTATTGTTTGCTTTGTAGACATACATTGTGACTATTTTTACTGCAATGAAAATTGTTTGGCTTTCAGTTTTGTACAATGTCATGTCAAAGCCGAAATTTGCACAAAACTGTTTTATATACGAAACTAAAACCAATCGGCTGACAAGAACAAAATAATTCACACTAAAGAACAGTGTCACGGGCTACGTCTAGAGATGCACATAGATATTGCATTGAAATTTTCTTTTGTATTTAAAAAATTGCATAATATAATGTTTTTAATTTAAATTTTTTTTTTCAAAAGTACAAAATATATTCAATGCAGATTTTTATTCGTGTCTAGCCGTAGCCTGCGACATTGTTCTTCGGTGGGAATTATTTCCTGTATGTTAGTTAATTTTAGTTTCTTGTATAAAATCGATTTATGTAAATTTTGGCTTTGACGTGGCGTTATACAAAAACTAAGAAAGCTAGAACATTTTCATTATTCTAGATAAAAATTGTCACAATATATGTCTATTAAACCAACAAAGTCTCGTACAAATAAAAAAAATAACAAAATAATTAAAATATTGCAGGGAGCCGCCTTAAAACTTTAAAAATAAAATTTAATAAAAAACATACATAGCGATCCGTGGCCTTACTTGAATGTCCCCTTCTTCCTGTCATGAGATATGCAAATTTCTAGATAGATGGACGCACCCCCAATATGTTTCATTTTGAAATTCTTCTCCAATTCATTTTAATCTATTGAACTGCTTTTATTCATTTCCCACAATCACACAAACGTCAACATACAGTAGCATGTACACCTTTGTGTTCATGAAACTCTTCACATAAAGCAAAAATCATGTTTTCATCTATGAAAACCATATTGTTCCATTACCTCGTAAAACCTTTACTATCAGTATTTTTTTCAGGTTATAAAGTGATTTATATAGACGATTAACAATTTTCTAATCAGTCTCTACTCCATCTGGTTTAACCTTGTGCACATCTTCAATGTTTCCTTACAGAAATGAACTTTTAACATCCTTTTAATGGTGCACTTTTGAATGAATTGAAATTACCTTAGTTATTTTGAGCACTTTTATTATATGGCCTATCGTGCCTTGCCAACCTTGACCTACAGTCTTTCATAAAGTGTCCAGGTTTCTTACAGTAAAATCATGTTAGCGTGCATTTATCATACCCGGCTGTGGTTTTATTTTTCCAGAAATTTAACTTCAAATGTCCGGGTTTTCTTCATGTAAAACATTTGCGAGGATCTAACTCGCCCATTTTTGTTGACATTAAAATAACCTTCTACACTAGATTCTCCTAAAGTTCGTTCCTCCTGTATCAACAACCTCGAAGTTAGTTCCGAAAAATTCTGGCCCTGTACTGGCACCAACTCCCAACCCGACACAAAATTCTTGAATCTATCAGGCAAGGGCACTAAAATTTTTGTAATTAGCATCTGCTCTGACGACTTCTCTCCATGCAATTTCAGCAGGTTCGCCAGTTACTGTAGTTTATAAATGAAAATGGCCTTCATATTTTATATGCTATTTGTTCGGATTACTTGAGTCTCGAGAGCCTAAAATGGCTCTTTGTTCGACATTGGTAGGAGAACTTCGCCAGGATTTAAGCTGCCACACCTCATGCACTCTAAACAAAATTTGTAAAATTTACAAAGATTTTCTTTGTAACTTTACAAATCCTTGTAAAAGTACAAAGATATTCTTTGTAAAATCATTAGTTCATGAAGTTACAAGGGCAAACTTTGTAACACTACAATGGAATTATTTGTACCTTTACCGACAAATCCTGCACCGTAAATTATTTTGTAAAATTTGACAAGGCACTTCTTCGTAGTTGTACAAACTTCTGTAAACGTGGAAATATTTTCCTTGTAAAATTATTATTTAAAATGTTAAAAGGACTTTGTTTGCAAAAAAAAAACGTAGAAAAAATGTACAGCCTACAAAAATCGTAAGTTCACTGGAAATTACTTACGTTAAGATCGCAACCACTGAAAAGTATTTTTCTGCAATAAAGCGAATGTTTAAATTAATGCGTGCTTTAAAAGAAAAAAATATTTCTGAACTGTACAGTGAATGTATACAAATAAATAAATACTAAGCGATCCCGAGTTACAGTAGCTATAGTGGTTTAAGGGTAAGATGTGTTGAAGCTAAGCGTGGGGAAAGTGGTTCGAAACTTAGCACCTCCCGAGGTTTTTTTTTTTTTTTTATAATTTCATATATAGGTCCTTTATTCAAAAGCTATCCGATAAATAAGTTCAGTGTTATTTATGAAGTACAATGAACATTAAAACGTTTATATTTTTCCTTATTGAAAGTACAGCTACAAGGCCAGTCCTTGCAATTTTACAAACATATACTTTGTATTTTATTGCAAGGCCAACCTTAGTAGTTTTACAAGGAATATCTTTGGCAACTGGGTTTCTAAGGATTTTCTTTGTAAAACTATAAAACATTTTATGCAGTATGTGCTCCGATCTGCGCAGACCTTTTCTCCTATGTTGCTCGTGTCCCGTGACAGTTTACGTTAGATTAGATAAGTTTGGGTTAGTTTAAATGGTAAAAACTGCCGTTGTCTTAATCGATGGAAGGTTTTAAATAAGAGAACAATGATAGCAATGTATGTCCATAACCTTACAAGCCCATCATTCTACTAAGCGAACAGCAATTCTTGTTATTTAAACTAACCTAAACTAACTTAAACTAACCTAAACTATTCTAAACTAATCTAAACTGTCACATATAGGGAAAGGGGGTAGGTTTGCACAGTACAGGGTGTATGAGGGGTGCGACTCGAATCCTGTCGAAGTTCCCCGATCAGTGCCGAACAAAGAACCACTTTCATGCTCACGAAACGTAAGTCTGCTTTTAAGGAAGAGATTCGCAAACAGTGATTTAATCTTGAAAGTGTTTCAAATGCCCAGATGTTCGAAATTTAACCCGCAGAGTAACGAAACCACTGTTCAGTGTTTTGCAGTATATAATTTGATTTCTTAAAAACAACAAAGCTTATTCTGGATGCTAGTTGACGTCAGGGAAGGTGTGCTTCAACTTAGCATGCGCAAATCGAGCGTCGCGATTCTGGCCCGCCGCCGAACACACGTCATGCAAATGTACGCGGAGACGCGACACACGTGGGGTTTCCAGAGTGTCTGGTTGGGTAGATTGGGAAGGGGTGAAAGG
This sequence comes from Medauroidea extradentata, assembly GCA_003012365.1. Lineage (NCBI taxonomy): Eukaryota > Metazoa > Arthropoda > Insecta > Phasmatodea > Phasmatidae > Medauroidea > Medauroidea extradentata. The sequence continues at coordinate 21,968 of PNEQ01128032.1, forward strand.
GTACCCCTCAGCAACAGAAATATGCACGGCAGAGAGTGGCGTGGTGAAAGAAGGGTTGGGAGGGTTGGTGTGGTGGAAGGGAAAAAAATACGCGAACAGCTTTCCGCGGGATTACTTTCTAAGTGCTCCGGCGTCGCTCTCGCGCGCTTTGCTTTCGCTCCCATATTCGCTCCCTACGCACGCTCCTCTCTCTCTCTCTCTATCCTCTCTCAACCCCTATCGTACCTACCCTCTTCCTCGCGCAGCCCTCTCTACGCCAGCAGCAGCGAGCAATTTCCTGTACGGAGAGCCACTTCTCAGCTGCTGTGCCTCTTGGGTGCGCGTCGCGAGGAGGGCCCGCCCTGGATCCTTCGACGTCTTCATTACGTCGCGGCCCGGATCTCGGCTAATGTCGCTGGATCCTCTTCCGCTCGCGAAGTTATTTATAAACCTACAGCATCGTTTCTTTTTCAGACGCGGGCGATGGAACACCCATGATCGTCAGCGAAACTGAAATGACGAGCTTTAATGTCTTCAGTAATGGGTGTCTCGACTACGAATTGTACAACATTGCGCTAACGATTTGTATAAAAAAAACTTGCACTGGATTTAAAACGTTTCCAGAGTGTTGATTAACATAAGAACAAATTACAGCAAATCCACTTAAATTTTTTTGAATTAAAATCCATACTTTTTATTTTTGATACCGCATGCCTGTCTACATGCTAATTACTTTTATATAAACTGCAGCAAATGATTCCTCATTAGTCCGATATAATGAGAATTTAATGAATTTAATGCCTGACAAAGGTGGAAGTAAATAAATTGAAAAAAAAAAAAATTGTCACATACAGATAAACGTCAATAGCTTGAGACAAGAAAATATTGACGTTTAAGTTCGCAGGCGAAACTTCATTAGCATTGGCTGCTCGTTGAAGCAGTGATACACATTGACTATTTCTGCTTTTCGTTACATCTTCATCATTGATCCGGAACTCTACACGAGGTATCATCATTACGTAAGTCATTGAGTAACACAAAAAAGACGTTATTTTCCACTTGTGGGGTAACTTTCCAGCAGCTCGTTAACTTTGAACCTGATGTATTTTTGCTCTTGTGGAATAACTTTGCACCTGCTGGGTAACGTATCTGGAATACCTTTGTGCACATGTGGGGTAACTTTGCACCTGTTGAATAATTTTGCACATGGGGTTAGTTTGCAGCTGTGAAAACGTTGAACTTTGGGATGATTACGTATATATAGTAAGCCTATGTCATTGCACCTGGTGTAACTTTGCAAATGTATGATAAAATTGCACCTGGTGTAACTTTTTCACAAGTAGAGTAAGTTTGAACCTGAGATAATTCGTCATCTGAGGTAATTTTGCACATGTGAGTAGCTTTGCATCTGAGGTAATTATGCTCCTGTGAAGTAACTTTGCACCTATTATGACTTTGTACCTGGTATGACTTTGCGTCTGTGGGGGTAACTTTACACGTTGGATAACTTTAAATTTGTGATAACTTTATACCTGGGGTAACTTTAAACCTGGGGTATCTTTGCACCTGGGGTGATTTGGCATCTGAGGGTTAAATTTGCACCGGTGGTAACTTGCACTTTTTGAGTAACTGTTAACCACGTTTTTCATTCCAGTATTTTTGTTTTGGATGCCACTTAGTAAATGTAAAATATACCTTTTTCAAAGTGATTAAATATTTAAATCTTGCCTTCGTAGACTATATTTGATTTACAAATCCAAAGAGTCGGCTCAGTTTGTAAAAAACACTACATCAACTTAATACAAATACGCAAGATATCCTTGTCAGTTTCGGCGTAATCTCGCTTTTTGCAAGAATTCCAGTTCTTCTCGCACAACAAATCATATCTCTAAGTTGAAGGCATGCCAATGGGCTCCCTCCTGTCACAACTGCTAGCCAAAATCTTCATGGCAAACTTTGACGAGAAAGCCTTTGAATTAAGTCAATATAAACCCTAATGCTGATTTGGGGATATGTGGACGATATGTTTAAGATCCGGAATCACGAGGAAGAAATAAACATGCAGCTCTTTTTGAACCAATTTAACATCTTACATGCTAACATCAGCGACATGGTGTTTATAGTAGACCGACCCATTTCAACAAATGTCTCAATGCCAATTCCTATCATTCACTTAAAAAAAAAAAAAAAAACGGTCATTTTCCTACTTTGTCAACCACGCAAGCAAAATAAGTGAAGAAGCCAACAACCTACATGAAGAACTAAACCTTCTTACAACAGCTCTATAGGTAAATGGACATGAGAAGAAACACGGATACAGCAGGTCATTAAAAAAAAAAAAAAAAAAAAAACGAAAAAGAAAAAAATAATACTTCGCTGTTTTCCCATATCGTCCATGAAACAGCAATATGTCGTAGCCCTCGTTTTAACTGAAGTTAACTGTTCGCTGTATAAAAGCATAATGGCTATTTTTATACTTTCAGTAAAAATGACATATTCGCACCCCCTTCCCTCCGAAGACTAATATGGGTTTATTTTGATGCATATCAGAATGCTTTTTCTCCTATAATGTTTTTAAAAAAGTTTTAAGTGAAACTCCAGTGTTGTGGGGTACGACATATTGCATTTTCATGAAAGATGTGTTCTAAGAGTATGCGACTGCATAAGTAGACTGCTGTAGAAAAATGAAGTACACATTACACAAAAGCCATCAAGGAAACTGGAGACCATCCTACCTTCAGTGAAAGACAAAATTCAAACCGAATAACTTGCTGGTGTAAATAATATTCCATGCTCATGTGGCTCACCAGAGTTAAGGAATACGTTTACAATTTTAAACATGGGAACAGTAGATCAGAAATAGCCGAACACTCACCAATAATTATTAAACATCGAGTAGACCTCTGTCAGTACAAGACCATAGCCAACATAATAAAAACTGCAGAACAAGGACAGTATGAGAAGACAATGAAATAATGAAGCACCCTGAAAATATCATGAGATGAAATGCGTGCTGAAATGAACGGCGAAACGTCGGTTACTGCAACCAAGAAGACGTGGCTCCAGACCGGAAGCCAAGCTAGTCAACGTTAAAAAATTTTTATTTTACCTTTAGGTGTAGGAGAATATTCAGTATTTGTGAGAAACATGGTTTTCCTTATTTCGGTAAAAAATTACGGTACACTTGTTCGAAAACCATGTATAAAACCCAGAAATACCTTTTGCTGGAAAGGCGTAATCTACCGAGAGTTACCGCATGTTTCTGAGCCACATAGCGTCCATAGCCGTACCAATGTACTTGCTGAAATGCAAGTTTTAAGATGTTCAGACTATGCATCATTGATATAAATTGTGGTTTGACGCTTATCTTGAGTGTATGACATGGCTTTCAAGGTTTCAGCTAAATGTACCTTGCTTTGCGTGCGAAAATTGCGTTAATATGGTAGATATTAGGAAAAACCACCCGGTTCACTTGCCTTTACGTAGACCACGTGTCTACATTAAACAACATATATGTTACATATATTATTTTTTGTTTATTTTGTGAATGTTTTATGTGACCTCGAACAGCTTCAAGGACCCTACCTGCGCTTCAAACGCGTTGAAGCGAGTTGCGACTATTATTTTTTGACGAAACTACTTAAACGCGCGTTATATATGTATACCTACGAAAAAATACACACTTCACACTATGTCGCTATAGTTTTAAAAATTCGACAGGTTTATTTGAAACATAATTTTCAGACCCCTCAAAATGGCCAAAAATGGGATTTTCAGACTGTCGTATCTGTAAAAATAACAACCGGATTCGAAAAACACAACTATAGAAAAAAGCGTTAGACTTTGAATTGTTCTGCCCACTAATAAAATAATGTGGTCACCGTTTAAAGCCCCATAGGAAAAACGATAATAGTAAAGCACTTCACGTCAGCTGAGGGGCTTGCGCGGAGAGGTGATAATGTATTACGTACGTCGGTTAACGGCAACCTTACCGCTCCTGCCTCACACACACCACCCAAGCGTTCGCCTGGAGAATTTCGGGGAAACCCTGGAAAACCGTAATCAGGATGGCTGGAGCCGGGGACGGAAACTGGGTCCTCCCGAACGTAATGTGAATGTCTTACCATTAGTCCAAAAAAACTGAAGTGGTTATATATTATTAAAAATAACACATCGAAAGCATTCGTGATCCAAGCCATATTGGTAGTATTCTCTCTGCCATTTATTTATTTTTGTAAATCTTTAGATATGGTAATGAGTAATTCGCGTGGCTAGGATCTTGAATGTAATGACTCTTAGCATTCGTCGTTTTGAAGACTTATTTTGCATTGTTTATTTAAAGAGTTCTTTCTTTTACTAAAATAATATCACATCGCATGACAAAGGTAATTTCTTAACAACTATCCAGTAATTTTACTTAGACGATAATTTTTTCTCCCCTCGAGGGTAGTTGTAGTACAGTAAACATTTAAATGTCAGCTCATTTTAAATTGCATAATG
>PNEQ01128033.1:0-29661 GCA_003012365.1 Medauroidea extradentata
CATGCTGTTGACTGCCTGCTGCTGCTGAATGCTTGATGCCACCGCCGCTGGCTTGCTGCAGCCTGCCGCTGACTGATTGATTGCTACTGCCGCTGACTACATGCTACATGCTGTTGACTGCCTGCTGCTGCTGAATGCTTGATGCCACCGCCACTGGCTTGCTGCAGCCTGCCGCTGACTGATTGAATGCTACTGCCGCTGACTGAGTGCTACACGCTGCTGAATGCTCATTGCTGGCTGTTGCTTACTACTTGCAGATTGATCGAGCTGATCATGCTCCCTTGCTACTAATCAGGGCGCTCCGCCCTTTGTCCTTCTTTACCACTCTGAATTAAAGATCTTTAATTAGAGAAAATTTGACTGTTTGCTGGGTTTCAACGTACTTTCAGCTTAACTAAAGCCTTCGCTTGTTCGTGGATCTGTTACCCTATTTGACTGAGCCAATAATATCCCGCTATTGTAAACTTGGATGTCTTTTATTGGTCTGCAGACAGTTATGTTGCGTCAGACGTATGTAATCCAACTAAACACGTTGCAAGAAACTACAGCGGTTTCAAGGGTATGTTGGCACAACAATTTTTCGCAATATACCCTCATCTCTAACTATAATACAAATTTCGTCTGTAATGCAACTCATCACGCACGACATATGTTCACTTAAAATACATATTCTACAAGCTACGTATTCCTCACGTTCGCCGTACATAGCCAGTATTTTTTTTTTTTGCAGAATATCGAACGAGAAGCATTGAGCATGATATACATTCTGCTTCATGTCTGGTTTTGTTATGTAGACGACACATTTCTTATCTGGTAATATGGTACCGATAAATTGGACGAATTTATACATTTCCTCAATTCACTAGGACCATCAATACAGTTCACATAATCAACACCTTAGCTATTCGAACCAAGTACTGAACGTAATCATCTAATCATTCAGAAAAAGGAGTTTCTTTTAAATGGGTACCTCATTTACATCATAAAAATTCCCGTTTTATACTTGCAGTCTGCCTGAATACGGGAGCAGATGTCTACTCTCGAAACGTCGCGACAAGCTCGTCCTATGAATATTGTTTTGTATGTAACCTTGTTTTCTTCCTAGTAATGGTGTGTGCTGTCTATAACTGTGGTGTATTAGTTTTTCACCTTTTTAACTGGACTTGGCATACTTTTTTTATGGGATTTTTCACATTTTTCCTTTACTTGCGTACATGTTGACTACAGCCAAATATTGCTTGTTTCTTTTTAATGCTTTTTCTTTACTCCCTATTGGTTTCCTCGGACGATACAGTATTGCAGTGGCATATGTCGAAAATATTCTAACTTTTCATTATGAATTCTCATTATTAAAAAGTTTCAAAGAAAATGTTTCAATTTGATCAGCCTGAAAAATCTGTGCCTTTGTTTCAAAATGGTAACCATTTAAAACACGTTACTGTTTTATTTACAACGTGGCATCATTGCACAATTACTAAGGTATTATTTAATTATGCTAACATCGTTGAGAAACAAAATATTATTTCTAAAAATGGGTGTATCAGTTTTACTCACATGTTTTTCATGGCAGAGGAACCAGGTTTTCCAGAAACTAAGTGATGATGGATTGGTAAGAATGGCTCTTCACTACTCACCTTTGTTGGAACAAGTGTAGATTGTTAGTTCTCTGACTCCTCTAGAAGTATAGAAATCCCCAATGAGGGACTTCACGTTGTCATCCAACAAACATAGCGCCAGGTTAGCAGTGGTTAGGACAACTATTAGACACATGGCCAAGTCGGAGTGCATTTCCAGACGTCTTCCAAAACAAAACCTGTTAAATTACCCTGCAGCACAAGAGATGGGGATCGAGATGATTACTAATGGCGAAATACAACGTTTGGGTTCATCGTCCCTCAGTCAAGTACGGTAAATGTTGAGAACTATTTTCAGGGACGTATTATTGGTAAGAACAAATCCACACAAACATCGAAATGACATTGACTAATACGATTTAACTTAACATCGTCCGTAAACATATTTATAATAATATCGCCAGTGGTTTACCTTCTCTAACGTGCCCACTCAAAACAGTGTGATAGGACGTAATGCACTCTTCCTTTGTCCACGTCGTACGTAGAATAGAGGTTGCGTGTTTGGTCTGTTGCTTTTGTCATCTTTGTCTACGTGATTGTGCTATCGTTTGTCGAATTTGTATACAGCTTCCACTCGGTAGTTTTGTCAATAAAGAGCAGTATTCATGCCTCAAGTTCAGACAAATGTGTCCAAAAAAGATGAGCTAGTTTAGGATTCATTCATTCCTTCTGTCACGTTCTGCCTTGTAGAAATAAATTGTTGCAAGTGACTAAAGTGACTAGTTAAAGGCTGGATGCAAAGAACTTGAAAAAATCAGTTTAAATGCGTGTACTGAAGAAATAAAAACAACCTTAATTCAACCTTCATATGGTGTATGTGACTTAATCATGGTGAAACGGAATATAACATCGATGCACGGGAAAAAAAATATTTTGTAGCAGCTTCAAAATATTTGTTGGGATTTACCCTGTAAAATTTATTTTATGCTCACCACAAAAACAATTTGTAGACACCGCTAAAATATTGTGGTCACCACAAAATTATTTTATGGTTAGTAAAAATTAATTTTGCAGGGAAGAATTTCTACAAAATTTTTCTTTCAGTGTAAGCTCTTATGTCACACTATGCACATTATTATGGGACCCCAATCTATGAACAGAACATACAAACAAAAAAAAAACAGTTATACACACAATTTACTCAGACAAACTGCAATTGTGGTAACGCAGAGGAAATTAATAGGAGTTGGTACTTGGTAGGTCTGTAGGAATATGTTGTTACAACCAAAATAATGATATTTATGAAGAAACAGAAATATGAGGACATATATACAGTAAATTATGTATTTTTATAGCCAGCATGAAAAATCTGTGAATTCCTCATAAGAATATCCGAAATCTTTAAAATTTTTAATAGTTTAAAATTAACAAATTTATGCTTCCAATAGCAGCCTGTCCTTAAGCAAGAGAATACACATTGTAGGACACTTGGTTAATTTGATACCAATTTATATTCAATACAAGAGGAAGGAAATTTTTTTCTGTATTAAAAAAAATAACATTTACTAGTGTTTTGAACGAAATAGCCAGACACTTAATGAAAAATTAAAACATTGCAACTACCTTCGGTGAGCTTCATACTTTTCAATCAATCATGAAACAATTTTACCAATCAGTCTTTCTAAAACAATTCTCCTGTACGTTCTCCAGCATGACAAACCCATTTAAACTTAGCTAACAGGTCAAACTCCAGCAACTTCATAAACAGCAATTCAAACCATATTACGTTGTCTTCACATCACATAATTTTTAAACGAATCAGCTCAAAGAAGTTCGTTTTTAGCATTTTTTAATTTTCACTCAAGCAATCACAAGAAAAATATATCTGGAACTTATACAAACAGTGTGTGAATTGCTGTTTTATATTTTCTAGGCAAAGATGAATTTTGAATGTCAGTAAATTACCTTAGTTTTTAGCAGTTAATGTATATTCTATGAAACATAATACTAAAAAAAATAACAAAATGTAAACTAGAAACTTATGTAGAAGAATAATATAACCAACCACAACATAAACCGTCCAAAACAAATATGCTTTAAAATTTAACAAAATTAACTAATGACAACAAACAGAATACTGTATACGTAATTAAAGAAATAAATTTGTATGTTCTTTACAACCTTGGTTACGAATTCTAACTGTTATTTTACGTGTGTTCACAACTGGCGAAGCTTTAAGGATATTTGCGACACTGCACCGTATCGCAATAGTATATGAATTTAAAAAGCTGGAAGTTACCTAAACGAACCCTGGCTAATTTCTCCTCAATTCAATTCCTCATCACATCACTGATCCCCTAACACGGTCTTGTTCTCAATTGGGGCACTTAAAACGCAAAATTAATACATTATTATAAATTTAAACTTATACCATTTTATATCAGCATTAAGTTACTCCGGGGTACATATTTTGAAAAAAAAAAAGAAAAAGAAAAAAGAAAAGAAAAACGCCTAATTAGAACACGGATCTTACAGAGATCATGAAAGAGGAAGATAGAACTTCGAATGTAATTAAATGTTGCTGTATTAGTTGAACATTCTTCCATATTGTCCTTAGTTTTGATTCTTGTAAAACACTATTCAACTTTGAAAGTGTGGTGTCAAGAAATAATAGACAAACGCATGCTGGAGAGTTACCTAACAGTAATCGTCATATTTTCCAAGGGAAAGACAATTTTACAAGATTCGCATTTATGAGCAGGAATTTGTAGAAAGGGTCTGTTTATGGCAGGATACATGCTCACTTTCCATCGTGTATACATAGAAATTCAGTAGGAGTCACGTGTTATCATGCGGCAATATGTCGACAGTTGCTGCACATTGTGCTCCATGTCACTGGTACTTCTATAGTTGGAGGTTTGTATAACATTCAGCAGAACAGTGAACAGGAGATTTTTAGTATTCGTGGGAATGACTCGAACTGAGAATGGAGCACTGTGGGAATGCAGGGATGGGGTAGAAAAGGGAAACCCCGAGAAAATGCATCGCTTACTCCACGTCTGTTATTACGTTAATTCCATCTGCAAACATCAGCTGCGGTCCTACCGACAATCGAATCAGGATCGCCGTGGTAGGCGGTGAATGTTGTGCTCATTGTGACCTCAAATGACAATTAATGATCGAAAGACCAAGAATGTGACGACACATATTGCAAACACTAGTATAAATCTAGAGTTGCGTGCAGACGAGCATATCCTCTATGGGGACTACCTTCTGAGTCCTTAGCGAGTAGAGGCAGCTCACATAGAAGCAACATACTGTATCTTCAACAAACTGCTGTGTGTTCAACACTAGGTAGTAGAACATGCATGATTACTGCCCTGCATCACTCCAGTAGTAAGGCATGTGTGGGAATGCAGGTATTATTACATTCTAACAAAGTGGCCACTTATTTATCGAATCATCTTCAAACGTAACGTGCACACAATTCCACTAAGGAATATAATGTTACATGTTCACAACAACTAATACCAGATTTTATTTTTGTTTTATTGTGGGTTTTCTGCGGCTCGGCATCATTCGCTCTCATACAAATTGTTAATTTCGTAATCCAGCCACACTGCAAAAATTGTTCAAAGATCACATGCCTCAGTCAAAAATCATAATAAACTGGTTTTTATAAAAAGTTTTATTGTACGATTTTATTTACGACAAAAGTCAAGGCGTAAAACACATGTCTTAAATCTGAACATGGAAATGAAACATGTTTACTGGTTATTATTATTATTATTATTATTATTATTATTATTATTATTATTATTATTATTATTATTATTATTATTACTGTTATTATCACCATCATCAACATCATCACCACCAACATCATTATCAAACAATAAAACAATTTTATTGCAAATATTAAAGTCTCCTTTTTGATACGTTAACCATTTCTACATAACTGTCACCAGGTGAAATAAAGCAGTTTACAACACATCATTAACTGTCCATATCGTTGCATTTACATTTATCACAATTTTCAGAAAATATTAATTAATCTTGCAAATAAATGTACTAAAGTTTGTGTAATAACTTTGTCTATAGTAAAATGTCTTGCAAGCCTCCAGTCTTATAATAATCCCCGGTGGAAGAAAGCTTCTCTGATATTTTCATAGTCCTCTAAAGCATCATAGTTTAGGCAATGAGAACTGTTTGCTGGAAATAATGCTAGTGAACGGTATCTGCATTGTAGAGAGAAACTTGACGGTACTCGAGGTATTTGTTGTAATTGATGACGCGGAGAATGTTTGTCAGAAGTGGATACTTGATGTTGAAGCAATTTCCGGCAAAGTCATCAGCATCAAGCGCCCAGACACTGGCACCGCCCAAGTTGTGCTCCGCGGCATACAACGCCTGCAACAAAACAAATACGCAGCGTATGACAAGACAGGACACTAGTTGTCCTTTACGTGAAATGGTTGATACGCGTTTTATACTTACCAACTTCTCATCGCGACGAACATTTCAGATACAATACTAATATTAGCAATATGTGTAGACCTAACCTTGTATGTGCATATATGTTATAAACTGTATAGATAAATGCAGTGTATTATCATTATATGGGTAATTTAATTATGTACCCATGAGGGTATATATGTGTATTCTAACTGTGTTTGAAACAAAGTTTATAAGTTTATTTACATTATACAATGTACTGTATTGATACCAACTTATGTCCAGTATGTACTGGAGAAGTGGAGGATGTAAATAAATGAAAAGGTGCTCTGTAAAGTTTCCAATTAGTGAGGTACAACTATATTTCACTCGCGAGTCATAGATTTGTGTTAAGTGCGCCGCCTACCACGCTCTTAAAATGTGTTGTAATATACAGGGAAATACACTTGTTTACTAAATTATTCCACATGTGTCCATCGTGTCAATGTACGAAAATAAAACACTTCATACAAATACGGAATATCATTGTTAAGACGTCATACTCATTAAAACACTATTTCTAAAGCCCTCCAACACAGCTAAAAACGTTCTCTCCAGAACGCCGTACTTCAAAATGTACTAACCGGATGTATGCGAAACTCAGATAGAATCGTTCACTGGACTTTGATACAGACTTTCCTCCAATTGAATTATATGGTCGCTGCTTCAAGCCCCATAGTAGAAATAGATCGGCGGAAATCTTGCACGCTTGTTCAGCGCTTGGCTCAGAGAATAGCCCAGCGAGGTGTCAGTATGACAACAAAGATCTTAACAACAATAGTCTACATTACCATTTTACATTATTAGATAATAATAGCTTTTATTTATTCTGAGAGATTTGTAGGAATGTAAAAAAAAAAAAAAAAACTTATCCTTTGTTATTTTCCAGAAAATGTCAGAATAATGAAGGATGTTAATATTTAACAGTGTAAAAAGGCGCTTTACACTATTATTAATACAATAAATGGTTAAAAAGTTCGACACACATTGTAAAAAAACTTCCTAAATGTTTAGGAAGTAATTAACCTAAACGCAGTACCATACCTTCACCTTGTAAACACGCAAACTTTTACACTTGTTACAATACATGTCTGGTAACTTCAGTATACATTCGACCGTTTTATAAAAAAAGTTTAGGAGTGTTACCATGGATGTCTGGCAAACAATTCTACCATACCTACTTTCTTAGCGTTCCTATACGCACGTGTGACAAATTTACAAACTATTTTTTAGAGTGCACCTTCTGGGAAGTTAGTAGCGGCAATATAGGTATAACTGCACAATTACTATTAATTACGTACTTAGGCTTACTTACCTTTTCTGTTATCGACAGACGATCCTCGTAGCTGATCCACGTCGTATTTTTCGTAGCATATGGTACCATAGCATATTCATCCCAATTTACTGACCAATCACAAGCTTCTTTTTTCAGCATTTGGCATATCTGTGAAAACAATTCAACATATTTTTTATTCGGTTTAAAGGTTAACTGAAGGGGACTGGTGCATGTTATGTATTTTATTTTTAAATGTGCGATAGTGTACATTTAATTTATCAGCACATTTTATAATGCGTTTAAATTATTTTTAATGATTTTCTAAATTAAGCTACTTAAAACAACTGTTTTGCGATAGCTACAAAAAAAGACAATATTAACTTTGAAACGATTATTTTATGTGGTAATTAAGGAGCAGAATATTAGTAATATCTTGAGGAATATAAATCCAATTTTGATGTGATTATTTCCATGGTGATAGTAAAAAAGCTATAAAATAATTTTGTCACAAAAATAGAACATGTCTATACAAAATATCTTTCCATTCTAGGCAAGTACTGATAGGTAAGATCAGTAGTAATGCAAGTACCTCAAGTCATTAAGTGAAGCTTTTACTTTAATTGTATCCCTGTTGATTACGATGTGACATAAAACACGTATTCTGAAGCGGTCGTCCTGAAAGTGTGAGTGAATTTCTAAAATCCTCACAAATGCTTTATGAATGCAGTTACAAATATCGCACTATTACGACTGAAGAGAAACTATGAAGTGCGATAAGTAATTGATTGTCAAAGACGTCATAGCACATGATATGCAGTGCACATGACAAACACGCCCTGTGGGCGAGCGGCAGGCTGACCTGGCGGAAGGAGGTGGAGATGTGCCGAGGGCCTGGCCCCACTGAGGGGGCGCCCACCCCGGACACTGTCTCGTTGGCCAGTTGGTAGGAGTGACCGTACAACGGCATACCGAGCAGTAGCTTACTGCGAGGTACTCCACTCTCCAGCCACCCTGTCACACAGCCGTCCTGTAACAATATCATACCAGCACTCCTTCACCACGACCGGGTACAAGACAATACTGAAGTGGTGAGGGGGTTGGTGACAGGAGACATAGACCCCGCTCAAAAAAACTCACATTGACAAGTATGACATTGTATTATCAGATATGCTGCATGCTGCACAGAAAATTTCGGGATTTTATAATTGTACCAACACTGCCCATCTCTTATACTTTATACACTAAATTACGTAACCGCAATTACCCACAAATTAAATATTTCTCTGTACCACAGTTTTCGTACAAGTTCGTGCCAAAGTAGTGATTTGACCATTTTCGCTAGTTACCCATAGTAAACACGATTCAAACGATAGGAATGAAATCAATTGGAGTGAAAGTAAACGTAATAAGATACAGAATGACACGTTTGTTATTTCACGTAAAAATTATTTTTTAAAATATATGCAAAAATTTAGGTACAGTCAAGAATTTTTTTAATATGAACAATTTTTACGAGAAATTAATAATAAACCTGACTACAAACACTGATACATATGCGCATTAGTTAAAACCTGACTTCACATTTCCTAGGTTTCCTACTGCCCCGTTTCATTTGTATCGCCAATTTTTTAGTATAAGGAATAATTTACGTATACGGATCCCTTAAAAAAATATATTCCATTTTACCTCGTCTACCATCCCTATCACTTTTTAACACGTATTCAATGTCATCCAGTGTAAATAATGGCCCCACCAATGCCACAAATTTTAAATCCAGAACTACACCTTCGAAATGCAAATGGAGACATGACAACCCCCTTCCTTCTCCCGATCTAAATCAAAATGTCTGCATCCGCCCTTGCCCTTTACAATAGGCTATTGTATGTAGCCTAATCTCGGCAGTAACTACACAACAGCACTTAAACTGTACTGTACATAATTCTTTGTTCGGTTTTCAGGCAAGCGGCGCCCTCATTCGGTAGAAAAAGAAAACGGTCTTAAAGTTTAGTCCTGCTGAAATAGTTACAGACAAGAACACTAAATTTGACCGTCTGAATTGATATACATAAATATGCACAATAAAAATACCAATATTTTACCAAACATTCTTACTATACGCATATTTACAGTCTTGGAAGGTTATGATCGCAGACATATATGTTCCTAAACCCACACAAAATTATAAAAACATTACATTAAAAATAGCTAGCTTATGGGCTATGTACTTACACATCTATTTGACTATGGTGTGTGCTGTTTTAATGATAAAATAAGCATTAATTAAATAGAAACTGCATTCTATTTCAATGCTTAACTGTGATTTTGATGTTATATTGGAAAATATGCAATTGTAAGGTCATTTCACGGGGTAACGCTACTTCTACTTTGTTCACTTTATGGACAGTTGGAAAGGCTTGTTCGACTCACTTTTTATAAGCTATGACCAGCAAAATTAAAAATCTCCGTCCTGACTCCCCAACACAACAGGTGCACTCGAATAAATAATGATAAACAGCAACTTGATGGTAGATGAGCATAAAAGAAGCATGTTTAATTGAATAACAAACTACCTGAAGTGCATACGTCAATACCACGACGAAAATATTCGCATTACATGCATCAGTGCTGCAGTCTGTGGCTTGGGTAGCAGAAACTTTGAACAGATACGTGTGATCCTATGACTTCTACCCAATTGTATTAAAATAGTAATTTTGTTATATTACTCTTTCTGTGGTCTATTGTTTAGAAGTACATTAACACTCCCTCCCCCTGCACATTATCAATTCTATCCCACTCTGGTTTGTATCATAATTTATTATACTACGTCTGGATAAATCTTGAGCTGACGCTACTTTATAACGCTTGTGCGTATGTTAAAATGTTATTTATAAAGCCCTGAATAATATAACGAAGTGTTAAAACCTGTGTTTTGTAAAGTTACCTGAAATAATTATCTAGTTAGTGTTTGTGCTTACCACGTTGTACAGTGCATCGTCATTCCCTGGCCTCGGGAACAGTGGAGCGTTATAGCCTGTCTTGTTCTCGAAACTGCTGCTGTGGAAGTCGTATGTCATAAAGGTGATGAAGTCTACATTTCTGCAACAAACAAGCAGATTTGTTACCGACACATTTACAGCATTTCAAGTTATATAACCTTCGTACTTGACGAATCTGAGCATAAGTAATAAAAAACTCTTTCTCTTCTTAATTGTGAATGTTTTCTCATAATAAATACTAAACTGTAGGTATTTATACCAGTATACTTAGTGGTTGGAATACGTTGTTAGTAAAAGTAATTTGTATTTCAATTAAAATTAAATCATTTATCTCTTAACAACCCGAAAGAGATGAGAGCGACTAGTAAAACTTGTAACAGTGCGAAACATGGAGCGATACACATTCTTAGAAGTTTTAAGTATTTTGCAGGGAAATCGAAGTTCGTAGAAGGTGAATGCGAGAACGGTAACAGACTGACGTAATAAAAGAGCAAAAATACAACCTCTATTGACATAAGTGTTTTATGTACAATTTCTCGCCTGGTGAGCTGAGGATGCAGAGGGATCAGGTATATAATGGTTTGTCATTGAGCCACAGTCATGTTTCGGCGAGCGAAGGTCATTTAGAATACTGTTAAGGGATCGTCAATCCTGGGTTTAGTGGGTCTATTGTAAACAATGTCAACGACTCTGCGTGCAGTCACCTTTTAAAGTAGGTTAGACAGAAAACTTCTGCTTAACACGTATGAAGATTTGCAACTGTATAATTGAATTACTATATATACAGAAATAATACCGGCCTAAGTCTATTGCCTGCACTGATATACAAAGCCATAAAAAAAATTCTGCCCTACACAATAAATTAATATCAATCAACCTGACAATGCGGGTTTAACAAATAAAGTAAAAGCCTCAACTATACTTCCGCCAATCAACGAAGAAGAAACAGTTAGAAAAAATACAGAAAATATTCTTAATTATACCTAAATTTCGTCATTTAATATAAAGGCATAAAATAAATAAACAGTAGAAAATCAACGGAGAGCTACAATACAATTACAAATTTAAATTGTTTAGTCAAAAAGCCGGTTGAAACATCAATGGTTAGTATTCCTTATCAAAGGCCTATTCGCCGTTTAGGTCACGGTTGGCGCAATGGCTAGATCACTCCCCTCCCACTAAGTCGATCCGGGTTCGATTCCTGGCGGGGCCGGTCCCCGGACTTATGCACGTGGGAATCGTGCCGGACGATGACGCTGGTCGGTGGGTTTTCTCGGGGATCTCCTGTTTCCCCCGCCCTTTCATTCCGGCACTGCTCCATACTCACATCATATCACCCCTCACCAGCGCTGAAGACCTCGATGTTAAGTACTGGCCAAAATCTCTTCACTCATTTAAGTGCAGTTTAGATCATATGACTACTAGGCCAAATTACTTTAGGCCACGTGACTCTTAAGCCAAGTGACGTCTAAGCCAAGTGACGTCTAAGCTAAGTGACGTCTAAGCCAAGTGAAGCTTAGAGCAAGTGACGTTTAGGCCAAGTGACTTTTATGCCATCTATTGTTTAGGTCAAGTGAAATGCACGTCAATTGAAGTTTAGACCAAGTGAAATTTAGGTCAAATGACTATTTAGGCTAAGTTACTGTTGGGCAACTGTAAAATTTTAAGCCAAATGACGCACTTTTTAAGACCACCTTGTGAAGAAAATAATAAAATACTTGTTTCATTGTAACCTCTTACGGTTATTTTGAGTACAGTTAAATGTGTTCATCCTATGTTTGTTAACTACACAGCTCTCTTTATACAAATGTGGTAAAGACAAAAGATACAAATCCACCAAAAAAATAAAAAACAACCACAGCTTCAAATCAAAAGCCTATACCCATAAACTAACAGCACACTGAGTACTCACTTAGCTATCTCTTGAACGTTGTACGACGACTCTATGAAACTTCTGTTCGCACCAACCGCCACAGAAAGCAGGAAGTCATGCTTCGACAGCTCTTGTCTCAGTTCCTCCAGCCAAATCACAAATTTTTCCTAGAAACATACATGAGAACTATTGAGAAAATATTCACCTTTAAAGACAGCAAGGACGCGAGATGCAAGAGTAATTCTTGTTTGCTGCCCTCTTTCCACTTTATTTCTCTCCTGAGGAGACGAGGCTTATTTTGGCACAAATGTAACAGAAGTAACTGTTTCGGAGTATTATTTATTATATTTCACAGTTCCATACACGAGTCCGTGCCAAAACAATTTTGCGACTGCTTACTTCTTCCTTTCCCCTGCCCCATCCATCATACACACACACGTGTACGCTGAATGTAGCAGTGTGGAGAGCATGAGGAGGGGAGATTGCGGAATACAAGACTGGGAGAAACGGGAAAGTCCGTGGACCAATAGCAGAGTCCGCCACGTTTCCCACACGTGATAACCGGGAGCGACACTTCAAAATCTCGAACCCTGATCGCCATAGTGGGACTTGAGTTGGATGACCACTGCACCATCTCCCCTTAATGTTTCTCGAACAGTGTCAAGTAGATATATTCTGAGAACAGGAGGATATGCTTACGTGATCAGAATTCACCTTGGCTGGATTTAATGTCACTTAAATGATAAAATAAAAAGTAGTATGTATGAATTCGTGCAGCTCGCAATGGCAAACGGACATATGTTCATTTCTCGGGTATAAATTGTACTTTGTGACATCAGTTTTGGTGATATTAAGGATGCCGCCTGTGTGACAAGAGGTGTACAGAGCTTAGCTCGACAGAAGTTTATTATAAAACAGCTCAAGGTGTATGAATTTGATTTTCCTTCGGAATAGCATTCAAAGAACGTCACGCGCGTGTATGCTTTAGTAAATATTACACTCTCGCGGTTGAAAATGGTGAAAATCTGTGTTTTTACGATCCTTGTAAGACGTGATAATTTTGGTGCAGAATCTTGAAAGGTGTATATGCATATACAACACACGTGTCTGTCGCTTTACTATTACGCCTTAAGAGGGCGTGGTACATAATTAAACCCTAAAATATTAATCTATAACTGTAGGTTTCTTGAAGCCAATTTGCACAATTAAAACTACAGCAATTCTAGACAATAGGTAAAGCCAACGTTGTAAACAAAATTGCTTCCAGTGTTACGAACTTCTGAAGCACAATCTCTGACGCCGGAACATGCGGCGAAAGAAATCATACGTAACGAATGAGTATTTTTGGATAAATATTTACTCATAAAGTTGGCAAATACCATTATGTAGGATTGTCATTGAGTATTTTATCCGTATTGGCTTGGAAAAAAGCGTAGAAATCAATTTATGTTTTCAGAGTTTATTTACCTACCCCGCACTCTTAGTAAGGTCACCGCTGAATGTCTCATAGAGGCGAGATATCGCCGAGAAGACTGCATACCAGTTCAGTGACTTGCGCCTATAGACTAAAGCCCGCCAAACACGGTATGATATTCCTTACAATATTGTATACTTGAAGTCGTACTGGCTCGGTTACTAGCTCACTTAATCAAAATCTTGCCTGCTACTAGCAGTCCTGCGAGCTCTGGTACTGGATTTGCCTAGTTTCCAGCGTCCTATTTTTGTTGCGAGCTGCACTGCAATATTTAAGCAGCGGCCAATCAGAATTCATCAAAACAACAACACTAGAAGTTTTGGCGCGCGCGAGTATTGAGAAACATAAACATGGAGGGAAAGAATAGGACGAAAGAGCAGTTTACATTTTAGGCGCGAGATTTTTCGGAAACATGGAAGAAAATAATTGGACGAAAGACCATCTGAACTGACTGCAAAAAACAAAAGGAAGTTCCAGCAATAATAATTTCGGAAGTCGACAAAAAATACCCAAACACAAGGCATTGCCACAATTTTCCTACTCGAGTTCTTCCAAAATAACAAGGGTGCAGCGATTCCGATTCCATCGTAACAGCCATTTTCTTACCCACAAAGCATTTTTTAAATTCCTTTGTACGTCTGGAGCAATGAGAAGTATCACAGCGGCAAGTATTCTTCGCTTGGACAGACTCGTGTTGTGGAGAAAATTCTCTTTACAAAACAAGCAAGCCAGCCAGTATTGTGTGCAGCAGAAACTTGTAACGCACCTAGTGTATCGTCTTGTAACCTACCCAGTAAAGAAACTAGTAAACATTCTAGTAAGCGAACTAGTACGAAATATTGTATCGTGTGCGGCGGCGTGATGCGAGTGCTGTGTCACTATTGGCGCTTTCGCACTGCTAGCTCTCGGTCGCGCAAAATACGTCCACCCAGGTGGTCTCTGTGTACGGGAATCATAATGACGACTAATGGAACCACTGAGTGGCCTGTGGTTTGAATACGGCACAAGCCATATTGTAGCTTGTCGGAATGGTCCTGTATTCCTACCACGGTGTGGCACCCTGTCTGCACACAGTACTGTGACTTCGTTGTCTTATCAACTGAGGTGTATGCTGCAGACTTAGACCATGGTCGCACTAGAGGTGTTAAACATGTTTAGTTGAACACATTACACAGCCATGTTTTATCACGCTTAAGTCTAAATATCTTTGTGACGTTACGTCCCTAAACTGATTAAAACCACTTAATTTTCTAACCTCAACTGGTTTGGAACGTGAAATGTACCATATTTAATTATTTCCACACCTACGACCAACATTCGTGACATTTTAATTATTATTTGCAGTTAACTACAACTTCGTGATGCTTGTCTAACGAACATAAACACTTGAAACATAAGACGTAAGGTAAGTGAGCTTTACGTCTCGTTGACAGCGAGTTCGTTAGAAACTATAGTACACAACATGAATCAATGCCAGGAACTAGTAAAGGAGATGGCCATGGTCTTTATTAAGGGCCCAACGCAGCTTTCTTCTAGAATGATTTCGATAAACCACAGAAATTCGAAATCAGGAGGATAGGAACTAGGAATCGTATCCAGATCTTTCCGAATGTGAGCCTAGCGTGTAACCGTTGTGCCATCTCACTCGGTCCAAACATAAGAGTTTATTAATTTAACGAGTGAAAATTGTCGCACCAAAACGCAGACATATTTGTTACACAGCCCGTTACTCGAAGCAATCAATATGAGAGTAGAGACATCGTTCTAAAGTAATTCTGAACCTAATTAACTCTTAACGAGAAGAGACTGGCAGTGGCACTTGTTCGGAACTCGTGTAACTGCTACATGAAACTGAGCATGTGTAAGTGAAGTAGTTCTGCGTCTAGTGTGACTGTGGTCTTACTGCGCCGATATATTATCAGTCAAAGGTGGGTTCACAACCACACTTATTTTTCGAAGCGAATTAAATAATGTATGACTACAAGATAAATTATTTCTCAATGAAAATAAATACCGCAACCGTTACTTTGACCTTGTGGGGTAACTTTGCCACACCCAAAATTTTGGTCTTTATGTCGTTTGGCAAAGAAAGTTTTAAAGGTTAACTATAGGTTCAAAGGAAATAATTTCAAATACTAGGTTCCAATTATCTACTTATTCACCACAAGACCCCAAAACTAACATTTTCAGTGGTCAAAGTAACCCCGAAAATGGACAAAGTAACCCCGGTTTACGGCATTGAATTGAGTCTTACGTTTTCACCTGCTGCATTCACAACCACGAAGTAGAAAGTTGATCAACTCTGTTACGTACGCACGCACGCTACGCGTAAATGTGAATGCTAGCATGAACTCTAGGTGTTTCTACACTGTAAAAAAAATCCTAAATTGTTTAGGAAGTAAGTAACCTAAACGCAGTATGGAACAGTTGCCATTCTTCCGCCTTGTAAATATGCAAACTTTTACACTTGTCACAGTATAAGTCTGGTAACTTCAGTATACATTTGACTATTTTATAAAAAGTTTAGGAGTGCTGCCATGGATGTATGGGAAACAATGCTGCCATTCCTACATTCTTAGCGCTCCTGTACGGAAGTGTGGCACATTACAAACTATTATTTACAGTGTATTTTTACTCGTACGTAGGTGCGTACACTACGTAGTGGTTGTGAATTCAGCTTCACACCCGAACTGGCGTCTATCGCACCAACGAGCACACTTTTATGACAACTCTGCTGGCGTATCCGTTTGTTGTCTGCTATGCATTGCCATTTGATTTCTAGAGTTTTATGTGCTGTCAACGTAATTTACCTTCATTCTCTTATTCACTTAGTTAAGGGGCCTCCCTTGATAGGCTGCGTTTGTGTGTGTGAGGCAGGAGTGGTGAGGTTTGACGTTGACCGACGTATGTAATGCATTATCGCCTCTGCGCGCAAGCCACTCAGCTGGCATGCAGTGCTTTACTATTATATTTTTTTCCTATGAGCCTTTAAGCGGTGGCCACATTATTTTATTTGTGGCCAGCGTAGTTAAAAGTCTAGCGCTTATTTCCGTAGTTGTATTTTTCGAATCTGGTTGTTATTTTTTTTACAGATACGGCAGTCTGAAACCCACATTTTTTCCAATTCTGATGTTTTAAATAAACGTACCGAATTTTCGAAACTATAGCGACGTAGTTTGATGTGTGTATTATTTTCGTAAATATACAAATATAATGTGCGTTAAGTAGTTTCGTAAAAAAAAAAAAAAAGAATAATCGCAACTTGCTGCAACGCATTTCAAGGGCAGGTAGGGAGGCCCCTTAATACATAGTTTCGTGGCAGTACAATATTGAATGTTAGCTTCTGGAGTCATCTTTGTCAGTTGTTGGACAGACTATATACAGGTGAAGCGCCGAGACTTGTTACCTTGTCTGACGAGGAGGAGTTGTCTCGCTTGCCGGGGTACTCCCAGTCGATGTCGACGCCGTCAAAGCCATGCTCCAGAGCGAACGAGGCTATGTTCTCAGCGGACCTGCCCCTCAGGTGGTCGTCATTCACCACAGCGGAGAAGTTGGCCGAGCCAGCCGCCCAGCCGCCGATGGAGACCATCACCTTCAAGTTAGCGTTCTTCTCCTTCAGCGCCACGAACTTCCTGTACCCGTCTGTAACATGAGCAACGCTGTTGGTCGTCCCGGCTGAAGAACACTCGACTCTGCTAATAACGACTACCTTCATCTTCCCGAGGCTAATAATTAAATAAACATTTTTTTTAAACATAAAAATTCTTTCCCCGTACTAAACAGATGCCGTCAACTGGGGTTACTTGGGACTACAGGAACACTTGGGATACTTTTTTTTTTTCTCGGGAGTTTATATTTCACGCATAGTAGCTATTAGAGTTACAGGAACTCAAGGAACCGTTGTCGGAAACATCCTGATTCAGTAGCCAGCACGATTTCTTCATTCAGGGCTGCAACATACGAAATAAAATTGCCTGAAAAATATCCTAAGATTTCCTGCTGTCCCAAGTAACCCCCGTTGACGGTACTTTGAAGCCACACCCCCGTGTTTCTACTTTCTTTTTCGATATTAATTTTTTTACGTCCAAACGAGAGCAGATATCAAATTATCTGTTCGGCAGTTTTGTTCGAAATGTTGGCTGATTTTTTCATGGCAGGAAATATTACAGTTTTTAACTGATTGTGTAATTAGCGAAATAATGTTTAGTTGACTTTGTAATCGAAACCATGTAATTTGTTGTTTTGAAAAAATAGGTACCACAGCAAAAACCAGATTGAACAAAACTGCCAACCAGAATTTGATATTTGCTCTCATTCAGGCTTAAAAAATAATTATCCCAAAAAACAGGAGGAGCAGAGGAATGCAGGCAGATATGCAGTACTGCTGACATGATAGTACGTAAAGTAATTCTAAATTCTAAATTCTTTTTAGTTTGCTTTTTACAAGTCGACGTAAACTGGTATTGCTTGATTTTTAACCGACCTAAAAATAAAAGAGGTTGTCATTAGGTTGTATTTTTTTCAATGTTTGTTACCTCTAAACTTCGTCGTTTATAAAACGATTTGGAATTTTTCTTTTGTTGTTAAGGGGATAATTACAAGTAGGTCCCATTTTAATTTTATTGGCATTGGACATAGGATTTCGAAGATACACCACGGAACTCCTCAAAATGGAATAGGAATGAGTGAGAGATTTTGGTCAGCGCTTAACATCGAGGTCTTTAGCGCTGGTGAGAGGTGGCATGAGCTGAATATGGAGCGGCGCCAGAATGAAAGAGCGGGGTAAACGGAAGATCCCCGAGAAAACCCGTCGACCAGCGGCATCGTCCGGCACGGTTCCTACATACGAAAATCCGGGGACTGACCCCGCCGGGAAAAATCGAATACGAAATGTATAGTGATTAAGATATTGGAAGGTTTATGACAATCCACGACTAGGTAGGCACGTAACTATGGTCAAGGACTTTCTGGACTGACTTGAACTGCGAAGTCACAACAAAACTACTAACGACAGGCAGCACGAATGTGCTGAAATAAAAAAAAAATTAACAAAAAATAACACCGACTTCAAAAAAATATACCGTAAAGCGGGGTTATTTTGCCTAATTTTGGGGTTACTTTGCACTACATATTTTTGTTTTAAGTGACGGTTTGCAGAATCGTTAGTGGTTGAAGATTTTGTCATTTATAGCTTTAATAATAAACAATATTTTAGAGTGACTATTATCCAGGAATTCCAACATAGAACGAAATAAATCTAATGGTGCAAAGTTACTCATGAAGGTGCAAAGTATCCTCACTTTACGGTACTCCGAAAAAAAAATTCATTAAAGGCAAATAATTATTACGTTATTTTTAGACTGCTTACAATACAATCAATTCATTAGAAACCTAATATACAATAATTGTTATTTTTGGAGTCGGTGCCAGCCAGGATTTTAAGGAATTTCACGAAATGTCCTAAAATTGACTAATTTTCTTTAAACGTACGAAAATTCGATAATGTAGCAATACCTAATTAAACCAGACGCTCCCCTCCTAGCCCCACAAAATACGCCCACTGCGCCCCGTACTGCTCAACCTACGCTACTTCGTTGCACGTTTGTTAAGCTTGGCTGGCACCGACTCCACAAATAACAATAATTTGTATATTACTGGCCTAATAAATTGATTGTATTCTAAGCAGTCTAAAAACAACGGTATTTTTATTTACTTTTTAGTGCTTTTTTAAGAGTATATGTTCTTGAAGTCGGTGTTATTTTTTGTTAAAACATTGTTATTTCTTGATTTTTTAGGGAGTTCCGGTGCCTACCTTCCACATTTATGCTGTTTGTCTTTATTCGTTTCTTACTCATCAGAGAAATTAACGGCACAGTAATAACATATATGTTATTAACAGTGCCACGCTGTCAGATGACGTATTTGTAGTCACTAAATTTGTGGTAAGGTTCACTTAGAATGTGGCGGAAAAAATCGCAATGGTTTATACTAGAAACCACGTAAGTCTTTTAAATTGTTTTGTCGTTAGCTAATTTGAATTTTTTTTTTCATTTTATTGTACTGATAAAAACTGTAGTTTCTGGAAGCAGTGCTTGGTGCACTCTTTAATTTGTCTGAACATAAGTGTTATAATGTCTTGTACTATTTTACGGTAGCTTAAACTGGTAGATAAATGCATAGAAATAAAATATTACTGTGATGTTTGACGTGGTTTCCTCAAACGAAAGAATACTTCACAGACCTAAATAGTTTTGAATAAAATTAATTAATAATTGTCATAGTTCACATCACTTTGTATTGCATCAATAACAGAGTTTCAGAGCTTCCTACATACCGCTGGCACATAAATGAACTCATTTGTGTTTCTTAAAAAAAGAAGTAGAAGAAAGAAAAATGAGCAGTGCAAAGTAGTTTGACAGGTGAAACCCGAGCGGTGGTCATTACCCTGAACAGGTTTGCGGATCACAACGTAGACATCGCAATGAGAAATAAAAAGCTTGAGCAGCCTCTCTTATTGGAGTCAGGCCATTGTGTTGGTTGAGGCTCGGTATAGGAGAATATTAGTCTCGTTAGTTAGACGCATACTATGCATGCATAAAAACACTAACAGGCATACAAAAATCCTGGGGGTTTAAGCGGATGCTACCCTTTATTATTAATAAGTATACCATAAGACTGATTTAAAATGCTTCAGAAAATGTCATACTAACAACCTCTTATGGTGCACTTTTAGTTACTGACTTAGTTCAAATTATCTTTCCGGTTTTTCTCAAGGTAGTAAGTAGTATGTGTTTAATTAAAGCGAAAATATGCAGCTTTATTCAAGCGTCACCGTACTACAATTTACTTTCCTCGAGATAAACAGTGCTTGTATAAATAAATTAAAATATTTCATACACATTTCCTTGATATTTTTGTGTGTGGGAAGTGTAACCAAGGGCACTGAATGTATTTTTGCATATCATTTCGAGAAATTCATAGGAACTTGTCTGCTTTTCCAGACGCCATACTTTCTGTTTATTTTATAATGTTGGTATCTTAATACGTGTATGAATACTGTACGCATCAAAGCAACTGAAAAAAAAAAATACGTAGCAGCTTTTAAAGGCGCTGTGTATCTGGTAGCCCTGGTGAGAGCGAGGATAGGAAATTAAATGCTAGATTAAATTATATGGGACATAGTACCTGTCGAACCTATATAAACTATATGTCACCATTAATGTTTTGTTCATCTCTGTTAGAGGTTCACATTGCTACTGGATCTGTTGGAATGTTTTTTTTTTTCAGTAACCTGAAAATCGTGAGAAAATAAGCATTTTCGTTTAAAAAAACACGCTCGAAAACACCTACTCATATTTTTTTCCCGGCAATTTTATCCAGTAGCAATACGTCACTAATCTCACTGCAGAAAAGTTTTTTTGTCCGAAAACGATCTCGTGAAGGGGTGACTGAGCCCCAACGAATAATTTTGCAAGCAAATCACTGGTCTTATTCTGAGATGCGATGTCGGCAACGTCGACCTTAAAAATATATAATAAATAAGTAAATAAATAAAAACGTCAGAACGTCATTTTCAACTGACTGTTTTGACAGATGGAAAATAATGTAAAATATATTTACGTAGAAAAAAAAACACAAAATACCCTGCTGTGTTTTACTACGCAGTTGCACTTAAATTTATCATTTAATGACCATAGAGTAGACAGAAAATAATCGACGGATTACCACGAATAACATTTAATGCCGTGGTGGTGTATTTATCTATTGGTAGGTCATTACGAACACCATAAGCTAGAAGAAAATTATTGGTAGGAATTCTGTACTTCTAACACCTCACTAATAGAACAACTTGAAATTCAAAACAAGCAAAACAGCAATTCTCTAATTTTAGTACGTTAACTTGAGTTGAATTTAGTTAATCATGTTAATTGAGAGTAGCAAATTCTGTGATAGCTATAAGAGGTAGCGGCTAATTATTGCTAATAAAGAGAATTCCCTTACCTGTGGTTAACAGTGTAGTAGTAATTTAGCTAAACATGACCTACGCTAAAGCTAGACTGCCAACTTGAATACTCTGTATAACGTATTCCAATATCATAACGTAACATATAATAATACAGTGTAACATATATAATATATCCAACGAAAGACAACCAACATTCTTGGAAATAGAAAAGAAAAAAAACTTGCAACATATATTTCAAGCATAAGCAGGGTTTCAGTGAACATATTTAATTTATACTAGATGTCATACTTTACTATAAAAATAATGATAAAATGTGGGAACTATAACAGTACCTATGAAACAGCACTGGCCAGGGGCTAAGAGAACATCTTAGCACTCGTAACTTCTCTAGTCAAAGTGCACGCTGGAACATAGGCAGTATGGAAGACGAGTAAGCTAGAGAGGGTAGTAGGTACCTAGGCCATCTGGACTGTCGACAGCGGGGTTGTCCATGGCCACAGTACCGTCCGCTTGGAGGGTGGCGAAGGCGTACAATAGGTGGCTGCACACATTCGTGGGGATGTCATCCACTGAGAAGGAGCCGTTCTTCTGTGCTGCCCAGCTGGCGAAGTAGCATGCGAATATTCCTGCACACACATGCAACACGTTTCTTACTTTCAACTCACAACTAACTTATATGCCCATTATTATGTTATATTGTATTATGTTAAATTATGTTGTGTAACGTTACATTATGTTAAGTTACCTTATGCTATGTTAAAAACATGTTAGTTTTACAATCTTATAATAGTACATAAATTAAGAAGGTCCGTTGCAATTTTTTTAATTAACTGTATAAAAACAAAGAAGGAATGTCAGAGTTTCGTTGAACTCAGGACAGTTATACACTAGATTTACGTCTTATTTTATTTCTGTTTTAGCTTTGTATGGAAATTCCAACTTTACTTGTGTTGAAATTTTTTTACATTTGAAGCGCAGAAAAAAGGACGGTGATAAGTCGAATATAACACGTCTGTCAAACACCTTATCGGCTCTAAGCGCGAAGGACTAAACTAGCGTGCAGTGTTTTCGTAGACTGTGTTTTTTAATTGGACTTCAAGTGATAATCGTGTTGTTTTATTTGTGTAAATTATGTGGTAAAGTCTAAAGCAGGTTTCTGTGATTTTGTTTTCCGATTACTGCTGATATTTGCTCAGCTACAGCCATTGTTAGTATATTTGAGGAGCTTGTAAAACATGTTTATTATTAACGGACGGCATTTTTTTAAACATATGGACACATTTTGAAGTGTGTCTAGTTTTCGTAGATAAACGCACTGGAAAAATGATCAAGTTACACAAGGAAAAAATACTTTCCTCACCAAGGCTCCCGCATAGGTCCAACTAACTCTTAATTTTACTAGAAAATTTTGGATAATTGTAAATGTTTATAATGTTTTTTAAAATAAGTACAATACCTATGCCTCAAAAGTAAGATGTTTACGTAGTGTTAAGAACTCGCCACGTATCAAAATCTATAATGTACTGTCGCTCATACAAGTCTTGGCCCGTAGGAACTTTGTAATTACAATAACAAAATAAATACGTTTCTAGTACAACTGGATAGTACTTACTGTCTGGAGTGTTGGCACTACCCAACTCCGCGGAGGAACATGCAGCCAGCAGTCCAGTGGCTGCGACCACTGTGAGGTAGTCTCTTAGCATGATGAACTGCAGGAAACATACTGTCATTAGTTTCAGTCGTATTTTACTGATATACAATTAAATAAAATTATTATTTTATTATGGTAGGGCAGGATTACCTTCATTTTTACTAGAATAACAGTGTCAGTTCAGTGACGTTAGTATTTATTACTTCAGGAAAAGATCACATGATATACGAATTAATACAATAAATTAATTTTTTTTACAAATGATTGTAGTGATTTTGAAAATCGAAACTAAGAAGTTTATGAATAACAAACTTGAGAACTATTTGCATTTAATTAGCTGTTAACTGTGTTTTATCATCGTAAATTTAAGACTTTTTAAATATGCTTGAGATAAAATACTAAACAAAGTGTATTTAATTAATACAAAATTTAATGTTCGAAAAGATTTTATACATAGGAATTAGAAATCTAATGACTTCTTTTTTTATTTAATTTTATTTTCACAAGTGAATGCGTTTATGAATA
This sequence comes from Medauroidea extradentata, assembly GCA_003012365.1. Classification (NCBI taxonomy): domain Eukaryota; kingdom Metazoa; phylum Arthropoda; class Insecta; order Phasmatodea; family Phasmatidae; genus Medauroidea; species Medauroidea extradentata. Next base: position 23,830 of record PNEQ01128033.1, read on the forward strand.
TGAAAATTAATTGAGCATCCATGCCGAATTGAGTGCTCGAATATTTTTTGAAACATTAACACATGTAGCGCGGTGCTTTGAACCTGAAGACCTAGTATGGAAATTTTTGATATATGGCACAGCCGTTGGCGCAGAGGCTAGAGCGCCCGCTTCCCATCAAGACGATATAGGTTAGATTACCGACAGGGTCGGTCTCCGAATATTTCCACTTTGACTTTGGCCGGCGGGTTTTCTCGGGGTACTTCCGTTTCCCTTGCCCTTTGCGTTTCATCCTTCAGGGCTCGGTAGATGCCTATACTGGCATCCAATCAGAAGTGTGCTCTTGAGATGAGATAACCTGGCCTCGGACATCCTCCATAAACGATATTTATTTTTATTCTATATAGCATTATTATTGTTGATAAGATATATTGTAATAGTGGTAGATGGAAGGGAGCATAAACACATGATCGAGTAGGTGTAGCGTGACGGGAAGTTGACTCAGCGAACAAGAGACTTGTGACAGACTATATATAATGTGTGACAAATGTGACAGGATTTAAGACAGGGAAAGAGGATCTACCCAGGGAAAATTCTACCCGTCATTATTCTATCCACCGCAGGTTCCGTTTGTAGATACAGAGTCCATAACCGGCAAACAGGAAACGGAAGACTATTGGTTAACATCCTGTTGAAGAATGCGTGCGACAAAAATAACCCTCGTAGACCGAGATTTCTTGGTATGGACTATACTTTCCTGACATTTGGCATTGTTGCTGTTAGTTGGCATTTACAACATGTAGACATTGGTCTGTAGTAATTTATTAGCTCTTTCAACAAACAGTTCAATCAATGTGTTGTTCCGACGACTGCCAGAACAAAATTAAGTAGTTAGTGATAGCTGAAAATGCTTTACTTGCTGCTAAGAACAAAATAGGCTTTACCTTGAGTTTCTAGAACACTGGACATCGTTTTAAAAAAATATCTTGTTAACACAAGCGCACATGTAACTCTGCAGTACTGAAAACGTATAAGACACGCAGTTCAACAACACTTCTGTTGAATATGTGGTTTTGAAAACTACGCCTGGGGCGAAAGTTTTGTGTCCGAGTAATAATTCTATAACTTTTCAGTACTCCTCGGTCCTTGGTATCTATTTGATCGTAATTAAGTATATTAAACAAATACTCGCCTAACTTACTTGCAGCCATGCAGTTTAAATGGAAAATATATGTTCAAATTATTACATCTCAACAAGTCAAATTTAAAGATAACGCTTTTAACAAAACAAAATCTTAAACAGAAAGTATTTTACGTGGCAGTTCTGGAAGAATAATGTTATACACTATATAAGAATCTTTATAGTATTTATATTAATTTTTGATACTTGATAATTTCTCAAACGAAACGATAAAACAAGCTAATACTTTTTAGTGATTTTAATTGAAATAATTTAAAATAAATTTTACTTAGAAGATATATATATATATATATATATATATATATATATATATATATATATATATATATATATATATATATATATATATATACACGTACAATATTTTGTTATATATACACATATACATGCAGACTGCTTAGTAATCAACTAACGTTTAGGCAGTCCTAGAGACGGTACATGTACATATAAGTAGTAAATGTCAATGCTATCACGTGTCTGCACATGACCTTGTGAAGCAGTTGTTCAACTTACCTGCTCGTGGCGAAGTATGGAGACGCACTACGGCACCAGAGAATCTTGGCGTGTCTTTTATCCCGCCGCGCTCGTGACTTGATGCTTGTAGTAAACAGTCATGAGTGAGGGAAGAGTCTCTACCTCGACCCTGGGGCACAGCGGCCTCTAGGCACAGGTTGTTGCTCTCGGCCTGGCTTGGCGTGGTTCTTCATGTTGAGTTCAGTCCAGACTTCCGCTACAACCTGTTTGCCCAGGATCGACGGCCTGCTGCAGCTCTTCCGCACGCCTGTCGTTTACAAGTCACGAGGGTAGGACTACATCTAAGCCCAACAGTTCAAACAGTAATTCGAGTAACATTTTTAAGCGTACAATAAGTCACGAGAACGGCTCCTCTGCCTACTCCTTGCTCGACAGCACTCTCCAGTTGACGCGGGGAAAGACCGACGAAGTGAAACTGAATAAACAGTTTTCAAAATATTAAAGAAAGATGCACGAAACGAATTTTATATGTAATCTAAGAAAATTACGTGTCAAAAATATGCTGTGGTCATCATATTTCGTAAAATATTTAACAAATGCGTCAAACCATAGTGAGGTTACTTTGTACCGTTATGGATAACTTTGCACCACCGGTTTATTTAATTCTATGGGAGAATTCCAAGACACCTCTCACTCTAAAGTACTGTTTATTATTAAAGCCGTGAATGGTGAAGTCCTTAGGAATTTGAGATTGCACAATCCTTTACTCACAACAAAAACATGTTTTGCAAAGTAACACCAAGATTAGGCACAGTAACTCTACGGTAGGCTTTTTTTTTGTCTTCGCCATGTTAAAACCCTGAATTACTTGCAGGCGTCTGGTCACGTGACTGTACAAACTTACTTTACTACAGCTGGTTACTTCTTATAAGAAAACTCAGCATGAGAGTTTGTCAGTGTTTCCATGCCAAATTATTTGAATTTCGACTGATTCCTTTCAATAAAATTACTCTATGTAAAGGGTTAGAGTAAATAACACCGACAAACGCTGGCAGGTGATTCCATATGAAAAAAATAAGCCGAAATTATATTTTAGATTTTTCGCCTAAACTTAATATTAAGGGAGTAATGAGTCTTCGAATATCAAAATTTACAACCGTATTCCTACAGAATATCAAAAACTAAATGACATAAAAAGCAACATTTACAGCACTGCTTATTGCTGTTGGGACCTTCAAATAAACAGAAAGTACCTACAACTTGATACTCTTAACCATTATGAAAATAAAAGGGATGGCTACCCTCTAATTGCATACAACTTTTTTATCGTCAGGATTTTCAAACATTTGAAGATGGTTTATTGAGAAATGATATCCGTGTAACTAAAAAGGTTCTCTTATTGCAACTGTCTAGGACATACAGTTTATGATCAAAACACACTTGAATATTCACGCAGGCATACAAAGCCTAGAGCATAGGCAAACCTGCGAACATCCGTGTGGTGTGTGCAGCGTACAGACGTTTGTGGACATTCACTGTAAATAACAAGTACAATACTGATAAAGTCGGAGATCAGTGCGTTGCTAGCATTCCGCGTACATATCGTAGCAGTTGCGAACGAACAAGTAGATCCAGGCAGCTGAAACATGTGTAAATGGTATTGTGTTCATGCTGATAATAAACCAAACATGCTTTAAGGTGACCGCCTACCCCACGCTTCAAATGCGTTGCAACGTGTTCGTAAACAGGTTTTTTCTACGAAAATATTCCACGTGTGCCCATTGTGAAAACGTACGGAAAGAAAACAAACTTCAGACAAGGTCGGAACCTCGTTGTTAAGTCGCCACGCTCATTAAAAACACTGTTTCTAAGCCCTCCAACATGGCTAAAAACGGCCTTTTCAGACTTCCGTACTTCAAAATGTACTAACAGGATGTATGTGAAACTCAGATTGCGACCTGCACTGAACTTAGTTGCAGACTTTCCACCAATAAAATTATATGGTCACCGCTTAGTGTCCCCTAGTAAAAACCGTTCTGCGGGAACCTTGCACGCTAGTTCTGCGCTTGGCTCGTTGAGGCGACGCGGCATTTGACGCGCGCTTCAAGGTCAACCTTACTGCTCCGTCGCTTTTGAGCTTCTCACACGCAGGTAGGCGGCGCACTTAATGAGTAGCGGTGAACTTGAAATGGGTGTACACATGTGTAACGTTCTTTAAATGTTAGTTCTAAGCAGACTTCGCGTCACATCAGTCACGCGCGATGAGCCGTTTTCGAACTATCTGGTAACGGCCGAAATTCTGCACATCGCTCGGCGTCCTCGGCGGGCTGATTATTCCTGTTTCGACGAAACTGCTTAACGTGCATTTCATTTCTCTATCTGCGAACAGAACTCACATTTCATACTATGTCGCTGTACGTTTAAAATTTAGCACTCTTCACGGAAACACCTCGAAGTTGATAAAACCGGCTTTTTCAGACTACTATATTTGGGAAAATTGTCAACCAGATTCAATAAAAGAAATTGAAACATGCGTTTATTTTTACACCTTAAACTCATGCGTGGTGTCAACCTCTCATGCGATAGTTTCTCATGAAAGGTTGATCTTGAACGAAATCGTGTCCTATTTTTCGGTACGAGGTTCTGTGACTCGCACGGAAGGGATACATTCCATTGGTCGTTCTTAACTGGTCATGTGCCCAACTAAATAATGGTCATAGAGATGGCAGTAAATAATAATTGAGCTTTATTTGTTGAGTCAAATAGCAGTTCTGTTATTAATACATTTTTAATTCATAGTTGAAAAAGGGAAGTATAAATAGCATTAAGAAAAAACTGTAACAAACCCTTAATTATAACAAGTTAATGTTTGATTGTATACTCAATGTTACTATTTTCGTTAAAGTAGTGGCTGTTAAATGTCAACTGATGCCATCACCCATCATTCTGAAAACAGAGAAGTTACTGCGAGATATACGTGAGACATTGTTTTGAATAGCGTTGTTTTGATATTTTAGCATGTTAAATCTTGCGTAGAGTAAAACCGCGGAAGTGAGAACCGAATATTAGCATGTGTATGAAGAAAGAATTTTACAAGTGTAGCTTCACGAGAAGTGCGAAACAAAACTTTCCATTTCTGAGCAGTATTAGACAAAACGTACGAAACATAGACAAGCCATTTTCCACTGGGAATTCTGGCCCGTATAGATACCACCAGTGTCGCACGCACTTCCAACACGGGATGGCATCGAATGTGTGGTTGAAGAGTAAACTGAACTTGAATGTGAGCAGGTAGTTTCACTTTTTTTTAACATGCTATCGATTGAATATTATTTTCTTAATTTGTTAAACAGTAGAGTTGGTTCAGAAAAATTGCTCTAGGCCTAGTATGTTTATAATCATGATATTAATTATATTGTTTACCTTTATAATTTTAACTAGCAGTCCCCCGCGGCTTTGCTCGCGAGTATTATTCGCAACTTCTGGTAATATTTACTTTAATTGAAGAACCTATTTGTACTCAAGATTGGTACTTCAGTCATCAAGTATTAGACTGTCCAAGCGGCTAGTTGAACTAACTCTGCAGCAGAATTAGTAGCTATAGCTGTCCACACGAAAAGCAGTCTTAAGTTTGTCCCTGCCACTAACAGCGACTTCGCCTGGACCTTATTTATAGCACTGCCAATTTGACGTTCTAGGGTATTTACAGACACCTAAGGTAAGAGGTGAATCGAATGAAAAACATCTTATTTACCCTGTGTACAACCATTGGTGACGGTGCCCTCAATTACATATTTTCAACATATTCACTGGAACTTTATTGCTATTACAAAGTTTCAGTGGGTAAAGGTTTCACGGAAACGTAATTGGTACAGCAAACTTAATATTAGTGAGATGATATATCGTCGTTTTACTGCCGAAAGCTGCCCAGTCAAAATGAGATAAAATGATAAAAATGCTAGGAATATGTATATATTGCTCACGAACAATTGCCCAAGTTTTAAGTATTTTCGTCATTTCGTACTGTTGCGTCACAGTATAGAAACGTACCACATTTTTTTGTTAATATCTACAATTTAATAGTGTTTTTAAACAAAATAAAATAACATTAATGACTTAATCACTTATGGCAGTATACCGACGATATGTCAGCTGATGTTGTAGAGGAACGTAAGTGT
>PNEQ01128034.1:0-14420 GCA_003012365.1 Medauroidea extradentata
ATGTCACTATACTGTGACACAACAGTACGAAAAGACGAATAGACTTTAAACTTGGGCAGTTGTTCGTGAACAACATATACATATTCCAAGCATTTTTATAATTTTATCTAATTTTGACTTTGTCATTTTTGGCAGTAAACCGACGATATATCATCTCACTAATCTCATGTTTGGGGCACCAAATACGTTTCCGCGAAACATTTACCCACTGAAACTTTGTAATGTCAATAAAGTTAACGTGAATATTTTGAAAATATATAATTGAGGTAACCGTCACCAATGGTTGTGCACAGGGTAAACAGACGTTTCTCATTCGATTAACCTCTTACCTTAGATGTCTGTAACTACCCCACAACGTCAAATAGGCAGGGCTATAAATAAGGCCCATGCGAAGTCGCTGTTAGTGGCAGGGACAGACATAAGACTGCTTTTCGCGTGGACAGCTATAGCTACTTATCCTGCTGCAGAATTAGTTCAACTAGCCGCTTGGACATTCTAACACTTGATGACTGAAGTACCAATCTTGTGTACAAAGAGGTTTTTCAATTAAAGTAAACAACGAATAATACTCGCGAGCAAAGCCGCGGGGGACTGCTAGTTAAATATAAAAATGAAAACCTAATTATGAAAATTCCCATCGGCCATGCCCTTAAAATTGTAAGTTTCTCGGAGCCTATTTGCAGAAAAATATTATACAATAGACTTTACCAACTTACTAAGCAAAAATATTTTCCGAGAAACGCATTTCTGAATACCAATTTCTGACGCCTAAATATGGACCATTTAATTGCGACGCAACAGATCACGGACCATTATGGGTAGATGTTTGCTCATAAAGTTTTGTTTCGTAATTTTGTCACACTGACTTTCAAAACCCGGTAGATTTAAAATACTGTTTTTAGAGTTTATTTATCCAACACACACTCTCAAAAAGAGGTTGCCTACTTCGAGAATTATCCCTGTGTTTGACAACCCGAAACATAAGAAACTTGAGAGAAAAAAATTATCAATTCTCGCCATGTCACTTGTGAGGGGCTTCATGAGCATCCCTAATATTTTTTTTTATATAATGAAATATTTACTGTCGTGATTGGTCTATATAATGATATTTGTAAATTATATGCAAGGGTAGAGGCAACATGTGTGGTTCTCAGGCCCGAGGCCAGTACAGCTCCACATGACGCCATAAACAGACTTGCCCATTGTCGTAACGCTGCGGGCTTCCACACCTCCAAGACATCCCCCTCCTCGCACTAACTGCTTCTCAGTGGAACCACAGAATATTTAGTAATACAGAAGTGAAATAGCAGGTAGGACGGCGAACTCAGTCACACACGCCAACAAAATGGCTTCCCTGGCCAGTAACATGGCGGATAAGCCTACGGCCAATCAGCGTACGATAGCTGCCCTGTTAGCCGGCAGCCAGGCCAATAGGAAACCTGTTGTAACATGCAGGAGACAAACATACACGGGGCTGGTATTAACAACCTCGGGCAACCAATAAGCGGCGAAGTTCGCCCCTATCAAACGAGCCGCCACGTCATTTCGTGTCTGTATTACTCTCTAGTCTGTGGTGGAACAGCGGACAATGAACGAATAGACAGGACTAAAGTATGTATAAGACAATGGATTCTAGCACGCAGGTCACTGAATCCACGAAATGTTCCTGCCTGCAGTCATATGAGTACAACTCCCTCTGTACAGGTTGGAGGAGAGACGAAGTACTGCCCGCCCGCCTAAACCCTTTCGTATTCCTAGGGATTTGCCACCGCCCTTCTGGGAAAAACTCGTAACGTTTCAAAGATTTTGGAGAAAGGATTGCGAATATAACAATATATTTAAATTTAAGAATGGAACTTTATTTTGTAGGACTGTTATCTCAAATTATCTTTACAATAATATTTAAAGATGATTACTTATCGCGGGAAAATTTGACTGTTTGCTGTGTTATTGGCTTTCGCTTGTACGTAGAGATGTTTCCCTATTTGACTGAGCGAATATGAATCCCGCTATTGTAATATGTGATGCCTGTTATTGGTCTGCAGACAACTACATTATGTATGACGTATATCATTAATCATGAATGTCTAGATATAATGGTTTATTGCGGGAAAACTTGACTGTTTCGACGTAAGTTCAGCTTATCTAAAGATTACATGGGTTTCGCTTGTACGTGTAGCTGTTGCCCTATTTGATTGAACCAATAAGAATCCCACTATTGTAATATTTGATGTATTTTATTGGTCTGCAGATATTTATGTAGTATCAGGCATATATCACCCAGTCATTAAATGTTGCAAAAACTGCAGTTTTTTCAAGAATGTGTTGTAACAAAAAAAATTCTGTAACTCTGAAGAAGATGCCAATTGTACAGGTTTTTTTTTTGCGTTTCTTTACTTGAAGTTTAAACTTTTTTTAAAATAAACTATAACTCATTACCGACTTACAGACTTGTCCAAAGGAAATTGTATCCTAGCGTGATGTTGTTTGCACATTTGTTCAAACATCATGGCCTTCCGCCGAGTTATCTTTCTGACAATTTCTCGAGTCGACAATATTTGTTCTGTACCTTCCCCCAGAAACTTGTAACTCTCCCCCCACCTTTCCAGAAGAGAACTGTCTGAAACAAAGCCTGAATGTGATATCTTAATATAGTCTGTGTATAGTTCGCTCGTATCTCGTCAGTTGCTCGCTTCTAAACAGGAGGGAGGCCTCGTGGACACAGAGAGACTCCATGAATTATAAATGCACTACATTTGCATTGTAAAGCCGGGCTTGTCGCTCACTTTGAATGACCGCTCGTCGCTTGTCTCTCGACGACAACGCCTACCGTCAGAGGACGCCTTCCGACGTCAAGTTGTGTCGACTAGCGTCCCCCGGGAACATCACTAACCAGCGAGTACACTGCAACACGCTTACAACTCTGTAAAACTGGCAACCTTGCTTCAGTCGATTTTCTGCCTGTCTCATATGGGTCAGGCTTAGACCACTGATTTTTGGTTAAAATATTTTTGCATCACATTGTTTCAGTGCCTTATGTGCACAACTGCAGCTCTGTTTCATGGTCAGTGATCAGATGTTTTTTTAACTGTCAACGTCTAGAGAATTCTACCCGCAAGTCACAGACGTGTAGTGTCGCAGTAACCTTCAAGGTCATTTAGTTATAAAAATTGTAATAACAGCAATAGATGCGTACGTGAGACACTGAAACAGTTCGGTACAATATTATTTTCTCCAAAATCACTGGTTCTAGGCATCTTCAGAACTACATAAAACACCATTTCCCACTTGGAGTATTAGCAGCATATGCTAAGGCCAAGCTGAATTTGTTTATTAAGGTTGCAATATGGCGGAGTGCAATCAGCTGTTCCTATAGATTATACTGAGAAACGAGGTTATGGTTGGCCAACCCACAGCCGCATCATACACGTTACTATGGTAATAAACAACATTTTTCAGTTACCACTATGACGGATGGGCTCCTCCTCCTTCCGTCTCAAGGCCTCGTATCCCTCGCCTTGCCACATACATTATGCTCCATATGTGTGTTTCTCCAATCTCTGGTTACTATTGTAGGTGACTTACTTTTTATTGTTATGAATAGAACACGATTTGTGACGAAAATAATTGCACCATTTGGTTCCAATGTCTTATGTGCACATATGCAGCTCTGTTTCATTGTCAGTGACGGGATGTTTTAACTGTCACTAGTCTTGAAGTTCTATTGGCAAACCACAATGAGTTCCAGTTGTATGAAACAATGTTTCGTTAATGAAACTAGGTAAATCAAGACCTGGGAACCCAGTTCTTAGTATTGCTGCAAGGGTAACGATTTACAAGGGGGGGGGGGGGGTCAGGTTGCAGCACACTCGTCAGGGGGTACACAGTGTGTGTGGAATGTCCCATCGCCTGTGTAACATATGCTAATTAATGGTGGATGATGGATGCAGGAACTGTTGTCCCCCTCTCACCCCTAGAACCCCACACTTGAGTTGACATCTAGGCTGGACAATGCCTATTGCCGAGCCATTCAGGTCACTGCTAGCACTCGACACGGCAACATGGCGGCTCGCTAACTGCCCTGATGACCATAATACATACAGTCTGTTCCACTAAGGAATGAAGTTTCCGACAGCTGTTCAGATTTATTTCTAAAACTAAATCCTGTACAAGCAGTTCATTTCCAAATGACCCCTTGTCCCTGCAATTTAACAACATAACATATTGCAACATTCTTCTTGACTAGGGCTCTTCTGTTCCTGAAAAAATGAGTGCTGTAAAATAACGCCACATATTTTTGGCGTAAATAATTTTTCCCAAACTTTTTTCAGTGTCTTACGTATACATCTGCAGCTCTGCTTCATGGTTATTTGATATAATGCATTTTTGCAGATGTTTCATTCACTTCATTAGGCCAATCAGAATAATATTACAGAGACAACACATTACTGTGATTTGCGGGTAGAATACATAGACGCTGAGAGTTAAGGGGGAATTTCACCGATAAATATAATTGTTTTAATAATCTTTATGTTTGGACGATATATGGTTTGTTTTGTAATCATACTAAGTAACGAATTTTTACTGTAATGAAAATTGTTTAGCGTTCATAGTTTTTTTATAGTGGCATATCAAAGTCTAAAACTGCACAGAGTTATTTTATGCTAAAAGACAAGAATGAGAAACACAGTGAACGAATGAAATATTACTGGAAAGAAAAGCAACGAACAAATAATAACGAATTGAAATTGGCATATGATCCTTATATAACCTATCCGTTAAAAAACTAAAATACATGAAGGTGGGATGTTGACAGCCCTAGGAATCCTGAAAACTCTATTTTTATGCATCACGAACCATCGAGCAAGGCGATGCAGCGGTAAAACACTGGACTTTTATTCTGGAGGCCACTGGTTCGATTCCTGACTCCGGCTATTCTCATCTCGATTTTCCATGGAATTCCCTAAATCATCACAGGCGAATCCTTGTTGGTTCCTAATCACCCAATTTTTTTCCTAATTTCCTGTTTTCTTGTCTCGCCGAACCAACAACTCCGTCTGTCTACAACATGGTAAGTCCTAACTTACCTACCTTCCACGAAGGACTGTATGAAACATTGCCGGTAACACTATTAGACAATTTGACTGCTTCTTGAAGTAGGTCATCATGGAAGCCCCTTTATGCAACTGATATTAAAACACTATTTGTAGGCAAGATCTTAACTGTCCGTATCACGCGTTATTCGCCTCTATATATGATTTAGGATTTCAACGAGATTTATTTTAAACTATTATAGTAAATGCTTAACTTACTACGTTGCAAGTGATTGTCCACAATATACATGATTTGAGTAATTAAGGCATAACCATGGGCCACAATATTATATAAATTTAATTTAGTATAATAGTTGGATGGTGTTATGCGACAGTAGACTTATACGCCAATTGTAAATTAGCAGTAAAACATGCTCAAACTTATTCAGATTTGAAACAGTCTTACAAAAAGTAGTTTAGTCGTGTAAATTCAATATTTATAACAAGATGATATATGACTAAAATACATTGTCTGGAACTGATTCAAAACTGAAGGATGTTTTATACGCGTGTCAGTTTAGTTTAGTGATACATAACGCCGTCCAGTTATCACTCGCCTTTTAATGTACACCGTGTAACACTTACTAACAGTACTGTCAAGACTACAGTGTGTTTACTTTTAACAGATAAATATATTGTGTTTCAGTTTTAATAGTTTCTCATATCGATGGTGAAGACGCAAAACCTCATATGTCACAATTGGAAAGAGCTCAGATGGACGGATAAACTGGAGATGAAATCTTACTGGCGTGGAAGGAATTTTATTGCCCTTTAGTTTGCTTCAATACAATAAAATGTGCTTTGGAAAAATCTAATTTATTGGCCATTCTTGTTATTGCCGAGGAACAATTTGTAAACATTTAAGTACTGCCAAAAATTGACATATGAGGTTTCGCATCTGCACCATCGATATAAAAGAACACGCGGGACATACTCCAGGCAAGTTTGTCTCATCAAGCATGTCTTACTGAAGACGCAAACTAAATATTTTTCACGTGCGCTCCCTACTCTCGCTCACTTCTCTGGAAGCTCGTGGTGAAGAACCACGGGGTCAAGTGGCAAATTACACGAGACTGAACAGCATTAATTCCCTCGCTATCAAGGACCTTGGTACTTACTGCAGTTCTGGTCGTCGTACTTTAATTGGGGTTAAACATCGTACGACTCCTGTTGTAATTATCTGAGTACATATAAATGGCTGTGACATCTATGGTGAGCCCAGGCTGATAATATAGATGGGCCTGGCTGGTGAGATCTACTGGTAAGTACTAAGAGCGCAGGTACAGAAGGACAGGTACAACCGTCAACATGCCGGTAGTGATGCCGAGGAAATTAACTACCAATCTTTCTGATTAAGGGCTCGACTACAGCAAGTGTCATCACCATATTTATATTTTTTATTTGTACCAGATTTTCTTTCTTATTTTAGACACAAAATGTGACTGAATTTGGCTCTTATAAAAAATTTTTACCTCTCCTAGTTTTCGCGTGATGGCTTAAAGTCAAAATGTGCATGTTTCTATTTTAAGGATTACACTAAAACCAACTGACATACCAAACTTAAAGAAAATTCACAGTGAGTAAAGACGTCGCAGGCTACAATGTCACGTAAATAAAAAGAATGAATAATATTTTTTTTGTATTTAAATAAAAAAAGCTTAAATTTAAAATAAATATCTAAGAAATTAGATTTTTTTTTAAATACAAAAATATTTAATTTTGTGGTTTAAAATAGCTGAATTTGTAGTCTACAACATTGTTATTCACTGTAAATTTTTTCGCTTTGGTAAGTGAGTTGATTTTTATGTCGTCCTTAAACGGAAACATGCAAATTTTGGTTTTAACAAGCCATTACGCAAATACTATGAATGAATGATAAAAACATGTTATAGGAGAAAAATTTAGTCACATTTGGTGTCTAAAGCAAGAAAAAAAGGTAACTGGTACAAATATAAAAATAAAAACACGGTGATGAAAACTGCGGTACACCACACCCTTAAGGACGCTCTGCTCGAAGAATTCATAATTTTACAATTGTACCAAACATTGGTCAGCTCTAACACATCACATAAATTTTTATTTCCCGCAAATAAAATATTTTCCGGGTCCATATATTTCGTACAAGGCCCGTCCCCGACGAGCCTGCGCCCGCCAAAGCTATCGCCACGGCAGGCGGGATCGGGGCGCCACCAGGCGTACATCAGAGTTTAACGTGAAATTCACCCAACCCTGGGCAACTCTCCTGCCACAGCCGTCTTTAGTAGAAGGCCGCGGCCTTAGATCTGGCAACCGTGCCAGGAAGGGTCATTTTAACACTTCTCTTAGCTCTCCTAAGGCAATGGCTGTACCTGATTCATTATTCTGTCGTGCATAACGGCGAATCAGAGGAAGCCACTGCCTTTGGAGAGCTAAAAGAAGTGTTAAAATGACCCTTCCTGCCAGTGTTGCCAGATCTAAGGCCGCGTCCTTCTACTGAAGATGGCTGTGCTCCTGCGTATTCCAAAGTAACGATTTCACCATTTTCGTTACATGCCCAAAGTAAAAACTATTCCAACGATATGAATGAAACAGTCTAGAGTGATAGTTAAATGTAATCAACTACAGAATGACACCTTTGCTATTTCACGAAAATTTAATTTTTTTTTGTTTAGGTTATTATGGCATTTAATGTCTATAATACCTAGTGGAACATTTTTTATCGAGATACGTAATTTAAAAAACACTGTTGTAAAAGGTATTTTTAACTTTGTGGTGACATTTGCAAAGAAACAAGAATTAGGGTATAGAACTAAACATTTGATAAAAATAGCTGGAAGTTAAGAAAAACTCATGGAGAAATAAAAAGGAAATTTTATATATTTTATTTTGTATACATTGATATCATACTTACACTTGAAATTAACGCCGTTGCTGTATACCTGCAGGATTTTTTCTTGTAACTCAAGACTTACCTTCTCTAAGATTCAAAAACAACACATATTACAATATCTTATTCGGAGTTCGAACCCGCTAAAATGCGGCCACAATGACCTCGACCTCAGATATATCTACGATAATGATGGCATATATGTACTTCTAATGTGATCTACTAAAATACACTGATATGGTCTTTGAAAGAACTGTGCAATGGGAGTGCATGACATTAAGTGCATTTTATTAAGGTGTATTTAAGAATGTTTTAATACAAACAATTTTACGTGAAATTTCAATGGTGTCATAATATAGCTTAAAATATTTACTTAAAAGTTATTTTATTCTTATCGTTTACTTTGAATAAGAAACTAATATAGTAAAATCGCTAAGCTGACATGCGTTTATACGGAAACATTTGTGGGAAACTATTGTTAACATAACGTGTAAGAACTAGACAGTGTTTGGTATAGTTAAATAATTACGCATTTTTCGGTGCAGGGCAGACTTAAAAGCCAAACAATCAATCTTTGACAAGGGACTACAAGAATTTAATAACATGCCTGTTGAAAAAAATAAACTAAAAGCACTTCATACATTTAACAAAAGTCCTAACGAGTACCTGAATTGAAAAATTAACTGTGAGAGAGTATTTAGAAAAACTTGGAAGTATTGTGTGTAATCAGTTGGGAAACGTGACAATTCTTAGCTAGTTATAGATACCTACCAAGCAAACGTGACCTGCAGATGCGTTTTAAAACAGTTACAATGCGCGTAAACAATACTGTACTAATCTGTATAATTTAAGACAAATTAAAATAACAAAACATAATTATTTAATTTTAAAGAAATGCCTATTTTCGTGTGTAATCATTTCTTGTAAAGATTTCGAGGGCATAAAAATATAGTAAACTACATCCATCAATTGTCTAAATAGTAATTATTGAATTTTCGCTTCTCATCAATGTTTCAGTTTTGCTGATCCTAGCTGAACAGATCAGTTTAAACAAATTGAATCATAAAAACGTGGTTATTAACTAATACTCACTGAATCAGAATCAAAGTGTGTAAATAACTATATAAGTCAATATTCAGTTCTTGTTCGCTAACGGATCCCAAAGACGCGAAGTGTTGGGAGTCGATACTAGCTTTCTCACGTTCTTGCGTAATTACACATGTACGCATGCGTTCCATTATACATAGAACACGTTATGTATTACGCTGCGTACGTGATACGTATTCGTGGCCATGTTATTGTAAATAGCCTTAGTAAAGAGACTTCCAGAATGTAAGATTGAATTTAAATCATAGCGAAAAACATAATGTTATAAGTTAATGCCTTGAGCGAAACAAGGTTCAGTAGGGAGGGAAGATTTAATAAGTTCAATAAGTATTTTATTTAATTCGCAATTTAGTACAAAAGTATCAAAAGTATTTAATACAGCATGTAACTCTTATGCGCCAAACATTCAGGAGACCATTAATGAGTATTTGTAATTAATATTTATATTTAATATGCATAACACCTAGTATTGCTACGCTTTATAAACCGTCACGGTGAGGTATCAGTGGCCACACAGAATTTTTTTTTCATTTTATTTTATTCTGAGAAGAAAATAGTAAAATTTGTTATTATATTAAGAATTATATCTACCTTTTGACGCACATTTAAGCTGCAATCAGTCGGAAAAAAGACTATAAAAAATTGTTTGATGGTGGCTTAGATAAACGTTAAAAGTTCAAATGCTGTGCTTGTGCTGTAGTACAAGATAAACATAATCCATTCTATATTCGCAAATGTCTTATTTTTCTTTTCAGAAATAAAATAAAAGAGAATAATAAATAATTAAATATGGTGGTTAGTACCCACTGTAACGTCTGTCTTTATCACAAAAAAACATTTCTGATGTGTCACTCAGCACTCAGAATGTCTCGTTTAAAAAAAAATACTAAATACAGCAATTGGCATCCCTGCAAGTTTAACAGGTTCGTCAGTCCCACACACAAATGCACTGTAGTTGGTCACAAAAAAATTTTGCACCGTTTTGTTTCAGTGTCTTAGATTTACATCGGCAGCCTCGCTTCATGGTTATTGGCAGTGTCTTTATTCAAACACATCTCTCATTTGACTGCACCAATTAAAATACAGTTGAGATAATTCGTCTGTAATTTGCCAGTGGAGCCCCAAGACAAGTGGAGCCGCGGTGGCCGAATGCCATTCACCTCACACCAAGGCGATTCGGGTTCAATTCCTGACGGGTTCAGACGCCGGATTTTCGCCGTTGGCCGGCGGGTTTTCTCGGGGATCTCCCGTTTTCCCCGCACTCTCATTCCGGCGCTGATCCATACACACCTCATATCACCCCTCACTAGCGCTGAAGACCTCGATGTTAGGCGCTGACCACAATATCTCACATCCAGACACTGACCATGAAGCAGGTGTGCACCTAAGGCACTAAAACCAAATCGTGCAAATATATGTTTGTATCATAAGCGTGGTTTTACTTTCAACAACCTCCAGTATACTTTTAACAAGTACCTCCGGTCAATGTCTCCCACGCTGATATCGCTTCTCCAACAGTCTCCCTCATACAGACTAAGAGCCAAACAATCACTGCCCACTCGGCTGGTGCGGACACCCAGACACGCAGCTCGGCGACGGCACCAGAAGTTTCCAGGTGTTTGTACCGGCGTATGTTATCTTCCGGGCGCGTGCTCTTCAAGGTCGCCGATAGGACGCTGTTACCAGCCGGCCAAGAACGATGACCCAGACATTCGTGCCCTGATGACCCGGGAGAGAAGACGCTGAGGAGGAGTGAAACGACGCTTCAGGCGCGCGTCAGAGCGCTGTCTCATAACAAAAATAAACGTAACATGACAACCGGCAAGTCAACTTAAGATAGAACACACTCCGTCATCTTGGATTAACGTAATTTTATCGTAACTATTGTTTCAGAGTTATAATAAGATTGTTTTGCTAATTTGGCTTGAAGGACTGCATATATTGAATAAAAAAACTGTTTCTCCAATCCCACAAGCACATTGTGTTACATTCAAACTTCTCTGTAAATCATACTTGTGGTGATTAGCTTCAATTTATGTTACACAGACTGTGTCCGGCGTACATGGCAATGCCCCCCTTTTTTATTTCTATTTTTTCTCTTAACTTTTTGGGTATCGTGTACTATCCCTGTACATCGTTTTTCCCCTTCCCCCCTTTTTTTAAAATTATTTGGCAAAAACCTTTGCAGGTGCACGCATAATCCCCAAAGTTTTTTGCTTTTTCACAAAATTTTTGAGTACCCCGCACTGATCTTTTAGCCCGTTTTCCATAGTTTCTCTCCCTCCTCCTCTTTCCCATTTTTTCTCGCAGAAAACTTTGCGGGTGTACGCACAGCAACTCACTTAAGTTTTATCGCAATCGGATTAATATTCATATTTATGTAGGAGTTCTAAAACTTCCGGCGTGTCATATTTGTGCTGGTTGGATGTAACTTATGTTGGTCATATTATAGCGAATAGCCATAATATTGCAAGCTTAAATAAAACATAAATAAATATTCTACTCTCTAGCATAGCCAAGTGGATAAAACTTCAGTAACAGAGGATATGACAAAAATCAAATAAACCCAAGATGGTGACAGAGGTTCCGTAACCTTCCATTTTGTTCGGGTCAAGAACTTGGGAAGCAGCAGAGAAGCAAGCCCTCGCAAACTATTTGCCATCAAATACAGCTACGGTCGATAAACCAGTGCGTTGTCGCGTGTGTGCGTGCGTGTGCGTGTGCGTGTCATGTCTATAAACTCTGGACAGGAATCGTACTTTCACTCCTTTCTTATCATCACTGGAGCTACACTTCTCCCAAGTCTATGTACAGCTTCAGTTTTACGGCCAACCTTCCCTTTCTGGCTTCTGACGTCATTTCCGGCAAATGAATTTTCCGTTTTTTTCGAATTTTCAGCAATACCGTGACAAGTAATACGGACTAGTGAAAAGAATCTTACGCCATTTTGTTTCAACGTCTTACGTGCACACCTGCAGCTCTGCTTCGTGATCAGTGATTGGAAAGGACAGGAATTTTTGGTGAAAAGATTTTTGCCCCACTTTGTTTCAGTGTCTTACGTGCACAACTGCAGCTCAACTTCATGATTTTTGGCAAGAGTTTTGTGCAGAGTCGTTATTCATTTGACTGAGCCAATCAGTAAACGGATAACTGCGACACATCACGTCTGTGATTTGCGGGTTTAACCTCCAGACGTTGTATGTTAAGGCATCCAATCACTGACCGCATAGCAGAGACGCAGGTGCGCACGTAAGACACTGAAACAAAGTGCTGCAAAAATATTTTCACGAAATTTTCTATCTCTAGTGATTAGAAATGATGAAATATCGCGAGAAAGTTTTGTGCCAACATACCCTTGAAAACACTGAAGTTTCTTGCAACATATGTGATTGGGTGATGTACGTCTGACACAACGTAGCTGTCTGTCGACCAATAACAGGTCTTTGAAAGATTTTTGCAATGGGGATCTATGACAAGATGAGTATTGATGGATATGCAAGCAATGTCGTATATCCATGAATATTCATCTTGTCACCAATAACAGGCATCAAGTATTACGATAGCGGGATTCTTATTGGCTCAGTCAAATAGGGTAACAGCTCCTCGTACGACTGAAAGTCAGTAAACTTTCGCTAAGCTGAACGTACGTTGAAATCCAGCAAACAGTCAAGTTTTCCCGCGATAAATCATCATTAGAGATAATGGTATATCGCGAAAATGTTTCGTGCCAACATATCCTTGAAAACACTGCAGTTTGTAGCAACATATATGATTGGATGATGTACGTCTAACACAACGTAGATGTCTGCTGACCAATAATAAGCATCAAATATTACAATAGCGGGGTTCGTATTGGCTCTGTCAAATACGGCAACAGCTCCACGTACAAGCGAAAGCCAAAAATCTTCTGATAAGCTGAACGTGTGTTGAAATCCAGCAAACAGTCAAGTTTTCCCGCGATAAATCATCATCTCTAACCATCATCTCTCTATCAATAATGATGTACTCTGAGCGTGTTGAGGTTCTACGTGCCGATCATATAGACTTCTCGCAGTAACCTGGTTCTAATTGGCACAGTCTAATAGGTGACGCTTCCACCCATATAAACGCTACCAATAACCACCAAGACGAGCGAACGGTACACAAAAAAATTAAAACTTTTGGTGAGTTGTTCAGCGTGCGTCCTCGAAGGTTTCTGTCAAAAAAAATTATGTGGGGCCGGGGGGTGGGGCAGCAAAGCTGGATAGATTGGCAGAACGGGGTGCCCAGAAAATTCAATGAAAAAGAAAAAAACTTTGGTAAGTTATTCTTCGTGCACCCACGAAGGTTTCTGCCAAAAAAATGTGGAACGGAGCGGGGGTGCAAAGCGGGGCAGATAGGCAGAAATGGGTGTCCAAATATTCAATGGGCACTACAACACATGTAGGGTCAGATAGTTTATTTATAAAGGTGAAATACGTGAAATTCGCGGATATTTCAGGATGAGGTGGAATTCAATTGCATATGAATTTTTGTCACTTTCCGATTGGATCGCAGATTACCAGATACGTCCTTGAAAACCCTCAGCCAATAACATATTTGAAATAAAACTTGGACCGAATTACGCTTTACTTGTTACAGGTTTGACAGCAAATGAACGGATAACACGAGCTGGAAAATATATAGGATTGTGGAGTCTAGCTGACAGGTCATTGAATTCGCGAATTTCACGTATCTCTACAAATAGGGGACAACAGTCGAGTTTCACATCCTTCCGATACCAGCTCAACTAGTGGCAGTAATTGTCCCTTGACATACTGTGGAATTACATTCAGTTTACTAACATGTATTTACTAACCTTAGCGGATTGTAGCAAACTATTTCGAAAGAATTAAGCAATTCGAATTAAAACTGTCATTTGAGAAACCCCACATGTCACATTTTTTCACAATGTGGGTTTATGCACATTTACTCTTAAAACTGTGAATTTAAACCGTTCAGGATAGAAGTAAAACGTGCACAAATTCTTTTTAAACAAAGATACGTTATTTAGAAGGTTTATCTAAGTATACATTTTCAGTAATAAATTATTGAACCGCTATTTCTTGAAAGTGACTTGTGGGGTTTCTCAAGTGACCAATTCATATTAGTAATGGAATAATAAATATATTAATGCTGTATGTTAAAGTACAGGTTACTAAAGTTAGTTTCTAATTTGTTTTAACGGCGGCTTTTATAATTTTTCCTTTGTTTGGTTTGTGATGGAAGCATAGAATGTTTGTCTTTTCAATGGCAAGTGGACTGAAAGGAAAAGTTACTTAATGCTCGGTTACTGTTTAAAGACGTGTGTTAAGGCGCCCGCCTACTGGCCGTGT
>PNEQ01128034.1:14520-29761 GCA_003012365.1 Medauroidea extradentata
CAATGACTCCATCTTTTTATTCTCTCACCAATGACTCCATCTTTTTATTCTCTCACCAATGACTCCATCTTTTTATTCTCTCACCAATGACTCCATCTTTTTATTCTCTCACCAATGACTCCATCTTTTTATTCTCTCACCAATGACTCCATCTTTTTATTCTCTCACCAATGACTCCATCTTTTTATTCTCTCACCAATGACTCCATCTTTTTAGTCTCTCACCAATTTACTCCATCTATTTATTCTCTCACCAATGACTCCATCTCTTTATTCTCTCACCAATGACTCCATCTTTTTATTCTCTCACCAATTACTCCATCTTTTTATTCTCTCACCAATGACTCCATCTTTTTATTCTCTCAGCAATGACTCCATCTTTTTATTCTCTCACCAATGACTCCATCTTTTTATTCTCTCAGCAATGACTCCATATTTTTATTGGTAGGAAGTTTAAAACAGAGTCCATTGCATGTTTCTAGAGTAGTTTTACACTAATCCCGTTAGTAGTTTTTCAGACATAACTGGTTAGAAACGCGGTTTTTCTCCATTTTGAATGAATCCAAAAGGATTTTGCTAGTTAACGCGATGCTTTGAAACTACCTAACCCTCATCGTGTGATGTATATTTTCTTTTCGTACATTGCTATAGTGGTCACACGTGGAATAGTTTCGTAGAATAAACGTATTTTCAAACACACTGCAGCGCATTTTATTGCGCGTGGTAGGTGGTGCCCCTATTAAGTTACTGTTAACAAAATTTCCCTACAGGTACACAAATTATTATTGTACGTTTATGTAACATTAAGTATTTTTATTTTGCGAAAAAAATTTCTTTATGAATGTGTTTTTTATATTTGAAAAATGCAACTGTAATTTATTGGGAGAGGAAGTTTTCCTGTTTATAACCACCAGAAATGAGACATACCCCATCCTCAAAACCCTCAAATAGAAATGAAATTATCCTGAGAAATTTGTAAAACTGGAATTTAATATTACTATAAGTATCAGAAATTCTGTTCTAATACTGAATATTTTATTTTCCAAATTGCGGTTGTATTAAGACCTATACCATTAAATCTAAACTCTAGGCCTGCACGTGCAATATGTAGGCATGACATTTTACTCCTCTATTCCCTCCCACTCTCATCAAACAACTTTGTCCTCAACGCTTCCTGCTAGCAAACACATAAAGAAATTCTTTATCTGCCTTAGCCGCCCCGAGACACCCAACCAAAGTTCATTTCACTGAATGTTAGTAATATAATATAATGTCTAATGGACATGTTTTGTAAGGGGCAGTTTTCACCACTAATAGCGTTGGTATCGGTAAGAACAAAATACAGTCCATAATCGCCATTACTTGTCAACCTTGAGCGTCCTAACTTGTAACATAATTAACCTTAACACAACTAAATACCGTGCTGCAACCAAAATAACCATTACTTCATACATTGTCAGAGTCAATTTAAAAAAAGTTTTGCTACAGTTGGAATAAAAATAGCCGGTCGTTAAACCGTTTCTTCTCCAATCATGTTTCGTTGCCCAACGAATTATATTTTAACAAATTGTTGTTTATTTAAGACTGTTAACGTTTAAGTAAATTACTTTCCCTCGTATTTTCGTTTAGATTTTGTTATCAATAGCTTATCTTTTGCTTCTTTTCTTTAAAGGAAAAAATTTTGTCAATGGACGGAAATAACATGCGAATTCAACTGGAAGAAAACTATGATTGGCTACGCATACATTCTTGCATAAGAAAGTTGAGAGTTGGCCAACTTACAATGCGACTACGCGGTTGTGTATTGTTCTGGTTTTGGTTACGCGCTATTGTAGCATAAAACCATATAGGAGAATGAGTTCAACTGCTGTTGTTCGTATGGTTATCTGGCCGTGTTCCTGGCGCTTAAAGATCACGTGACCCGACTTTGTGCACAATGTCTGTGACGTATGTTGGTGTTACGCGGCTGTTTTCCAAAGACGTAGGTGAAAATGCATGCTCCCGTATTCGCGCTCGGAAGTGACGTCAGATAGTGTTGTTCCAAATAGCAGAGTGCTAGTGCGAGTGTGCGAATGCATGCTCGATATACTCTCGGGGCAATTTAGTGTCAAAGTGTCTTTTCGCCCCCCCCCCCCCCCCCCCAAAAAAAATTGTCATGTTATATAACATAATTAATATTTGAACCACCACCAATTCGTCTCTGCAATTTTTCTCTTTAAAACATGGTATTTACACTTGTGATTTATTAATTGTTAAGATACAAAAGTGCTTAAAAAGAATTATTGTTACAAATTCGAATCCAATTTTTTCCCGTGGAAGAACCGCCGGGCACCGCATTCCAATATTTAATTAAAGTCGGCGTCACTGTAGTTATGGCGTTCCAAATTAAGAGAACGCACAAAACACGCAAGGAATTGTGGGAGCGAGTACGAATGTGAATTATTTGGAACACAGCCGTTTTATAAATTACCGAACGTTACAAATGCCAGAACACGGCCTTGCCCCAGGAAATGTCAGTGGTTGAGATATGTTTGTTGAGGCTGGTGTGATTGTTGTTGCAGGGAGGGCGAGCTGCTGGCGCCCAGCGTCGGGACGCTCACACCACTGTCGTCTCGACGCTCCTCTCTCAGCTCAGCGCACTTGCTGCCCAGCATCACAGAACTGCTCGAGGAACCCGTCGAGGAGCCGGTAAGTGAGCGACTTGGTTCCCGCTTCTCCCGCTACGTGGCAGCACGCGTCAGTCTTGGTTCTCGTCTCTCTCGCTAGATGACAGCCCGCGCTGTGCTCTTTATCCTCGCCGGCCTAGCGAGTTAGTTATCTCAGCCGGTCACAGATAACGACACTTGCATTCATGTCACCTGGTGTTCCGTAAACATCGGCGCTGCCAACATCATAACGTATGTAGTTTAGTTGGTACTGATAACAAATTAATTTAATTGTAGAACAACTTCGAAAATCTGGCTGTGTTTGTATTATGTTTAGAACACGATCTTAGAATAAGACAAAGTCATTGGGTGGCATTTTTTATACGATTGACAATGTTCACAGGTATTCGAAATAGGTTTGTCAAATTTTGTGGAATTCCACAAAATGTACGGAATTTCAATTGGTTTGCAGAATTTCGCTTGGACTAAACGGTTGTAGGTAAAACTTAAAATAAAACTGAAATTAATCTATCACATTAATTTTTTTTTATTTGACGTTTTATTTCCTATGTACACAGCACTTGTGACTGTGTGGAGTTTAAGTTCTGTTATCAGTGGATTTTGGGATGGTTAATCTGGCAACATTGCAATAAGCCTTTCGTATATCAGCACTCCAGAAACAAATTTATACTTTTTTTCCTGACGGGGTTAAGGCTAATTTAACTACAGCAATGGCATTAGTTTGGCAAGGGACAATTATTTATACTACTACTTGAACTAATGTTATGAATGTCAAGGTTAAAATTAATGGTTGACATATCCGGTTCCGCTTCGAAAAATGAATTTACAGTGGCAGATCTTTTGTGATTAAGAATGTGGTTATTTGTATTTTTCATGCTTATCTAATTAAAAACCTGAAATTACTAAGATTATTCATACAGAAATATTTTCGTTTCTACTGTGGCAATTAAGTCTCTTAAAAAATTTCGTTTTCTCTCTCTTCATAATCAAATACATGACAGCAGTTTTTCTGTACAACCAAGTACTACACAAACTCTGTATTCTTTGCTAATTTAGTCAACGTATTATCGCTTTCAGAGCTTCACACGAGACATGCAATTCTGCAACATTCTGTAGAGGCCATATCAGTCGCCTCGCTCCACGGTGACCCGGGTTCAAGTCCCGGCGGGGACTGTCGTTTACTGTTTTCACATATGGGAAACGTGGCGGACGTTGCAGTGAGTTTTCTCCCTGACATTGCACTCCGTCGTCGCTCCACAGCTATCTCATCTTGCTGTCTCCATTCTTCAGGTCGACTGGACCATTTAGGACATTGGTGCGTGGAAAACAGGAGAAATTATTGAACTGCACACTGTGCCTTTTAGAGTGGCCATTGTTGTAACCTGCTTCATGTGTCCTTGCAGTAACATTGGTAGTTGCAGCTGCATTCTGTGACGTTTATGAGGTTTTTAGAAGTGCACATACGCTGCAGAATACCTGTTTTAAGTGATGCTGTAATCAATGAGGGCTGGAATGTAAATGAAAACCTTACTTAATGTCTTGAAGTAATTAAATTACTCATTTAACCGATAAGAAGTTACCTAGAGAGAAACAATTGTTTGTATCAAAATTTTCTGTTTTTGAAAAAAATAATTTTGTAGTTATCTCCACGGGAAATCATTGCGTTGCTTTACCATAAATTCCACGAAGAATCCTTTTTTTATATAATATGATTAATTAAGAAGTAAATAAATCACGTACTGCGATGGTACCCACGTAAAGGGCTTAACAACCCACTGCGAAGTAAATAATTTCAACATTTATTCTCCATTTAGACTCTATGGTTGCTAATTTGGTAGCAGTGGACCACATGCAGCAATGTTTCTATTTATTAGTTTTACCAGATGTTTTATGTATCATCTATTACAAATGTATAAATATATATTTGATAGTCAACAACCATATACTAGAAACAGAAAACTAATTTTACAAGTTATTAGTATTATTTGCAGTGCAATGGTTTTACCAATTTTTTCTCTCTTTGTTAAGAATTTGTCAGTTACTAATTTGTCTGAATGAAATGTAGCTGTATTTTAAATATTATTTTTGTTATGTTCTTCAATCTAAAAATTGTAAACCAGCCTAACGCTGAATTTAGTATAAAGTCTAAAAATGAAATAATATTGTCATGAACAGTGTTTGCTAGAGTTGAACACAGTCAGCTGTAGAAGCGAGAGAAATAAGAAGCGGGAATTTCTCTCATTTCAGTTGCTTGCAGTTCTCTCCTACTCTAACCTTCGCGCCACGTCACTTGTTTGCCCACCCTAGTGTCCCAGCCCCCTTCACACACTGTGTCCGTGTCTTCACACAGCAGAGGAATGGAAACAACTAAGACGAGAGAGAGGGCAATATTGCGTGTGAACACGAACATCCATGTAAACAACTCTGCTGTCTCGCGTGAGTTGTGCTGTTAGTCCTATATGCAAGTTGTTACCATGGAAACATACATATGAACACAGTAAATTAATATAATCGGCTTTTTATGTATATGATAACTAAGCAATCGTTTTGCGACCTTTAAAAAAGGCCAGGGGGTGGGAATACTCATGCAGAAGCGGATCCAGGGGGCTATATGACTTGAAACATTGGTCATAGGTATCCCCACACCCCAAGCCAAAAAAAAAAGGGGTGGTCCGGGGGTCCTCCCCCGAAAAAATACTGATTTTAAGGTGCAAAATTGTGCTATTAAAAGAGCTTCCAAACAAAAAAAAAAATGTTATTTGCTGTTTAAGAAATAGTAATATTTTTGGGGATAAGTTATGTTTTTGAAAGTGAAAACCATTGTGCTGATATAAAATAAATAAAGTACATATTTAAGCTTCTGCTTCCTTATTGGTGCAACAAGTGTTGTACTTCATTTGGCTCACTTAGAACATATTTATATTTTTGGGGAGGAATCTCGGGAGACCCTCCCCTCCCCCTCCCTTCTTGAACCTCCTCTGCGTCCATATAGTGCTTTACCCCTACCTCCTCCACCCCCGTAGTCGAGCAGGTCTATCTATTCATCAGTTTAGGAGATGGGACTTACGACTTTACTCAGTATCTCTGAACAGCGGGTTATTGATAGTGTGTCTTGGGTGCGAGAGTTGCGTGTGATAAGAATGAGACGGCTGGATAAATCAGGAGCTGTGAGATATTGAGGTGACAACACCTAAACAACGAGATGGCGGACCCCGAGAATGAGAGAGAAAGAGAGAGAGAGAGAGATTAATAGCGTGCGGAGCTGGTAAACATTGTGATGAAACACGAAGGGGATGAGATATTGGGAAACACCGCATAAATATTTCATTTATTTTATAGATGCAGATAAGAGGTATTGTTATAGAAATTTATTGTATTTTCAGTTTTTGAGCCATAACATCTATTCAAATTGTATTATCAACATTTTCTCTTCGACAGAGCATTAGATATACTTAATCTTGGTAAACTGCCTGACATAAATAATTTTGGAATCTTTCTTTAATTGGTCGTGCAGAATCACTGCAAGGGAATTACAGGTTAACTTTCAAGAATGCCCGTGTGCTGATCTTCGAACGTTACAAGATTATTGGAAAACTGCTCATTGCACACGAGTGATGTCTGCTGAGGAACAACACTCAAAGAATGTTACACGTGGGAATACCAATTCACGTTCAACACTATATTTTCTAGCGGCTGGAAAATGGCTAAAAATGAGTTTTTGCTGTCTTTTTTTATGTATATATAGCTTGGCAGAGAATGTATTAAAAGGTGTAGTCGTGTACAATACATATTTTCTTTAATGTTACGTAATAAAAAGATAGAGTCGTCACTGTAAGTCTCATAGAGTCTAGTTGTCGGCGAGAGGACTGCACGTTAGAGTCTAGGGTGAGGTGTGATGTGCACTTCTTAGCCTCGAACTTGCACAATATGTTCACCCAGCAGCCACAGTCGCATAGACGAGTTTTGCACTGTATCACGTCTGTTCTTCTTCACGCAAGTCCCATAGTGTCAATCCACAAAAATAACGCGCACTTCGTTTTGCTTCTATAACTTTCAAAATGTAGCACGCTTACTAGAGTCATGATTTAGGAGCTCCTCGAACACACTGCTTAATTTATTTTTCAGAGCAACATAATTTTAATATCGGGGATCCCCTACAATGTTTTATCACAAATATATCAAAATTTGTAACTAATTTTTGTTACCAATAAACCGAATAGTTTTTTTTTTTTTTTTTCAATTTTTGCATCCAAATTATGTCATATGAAAAGAACCCTAAATCAAGACATTTTTTTTTCAAAGAATTTCGTAAAAAAAAGTTTTGAGTTTTTGCACTAATGTAAAAAGAACTTCCTAGCATGACCTTAAGTTCACAGAGAATAGAGACGATGTGGCTGTCGAGCATAGCAGCATTGCCCACATCGCTCTTCTGACTCAGTGTCTCTAACTATGAAATTTACATTCGCTTCATAGGTTTAATTAAACGTAGTATTTTATTCCCAACATGTTACCCAGTGTTACACAATAATACAATATTTTCTTCCCTCCGTGCCGTTGCTTTGTGGTTAATTTATTCACGCTTTGCTGGGTTTGCGAATCCTAGCAAAACATTCACGAGTAATAGTTTGGTTTTCCGAAGTGACTGAAGTAGGTCAGTTGTTCGCTTCCCCGACACAACGCCGTGTAAATGTTTCCTTGTTTACGAGTAACGCTGCTATTGTCTGTATGGTCGTCCATTATTTCCCACAGCGTAACTCGCTGCAGTGTTTGTGTAAACAGCCCTTAGTGAGATCAAACATTTTCTCACGTCGTCTACCGCACGTATCAAGTTCCTAGTAATACTCACACACCAGTTCTCGATATAACACCATGTCGTGGTATAGCTCACCTGCATACTGCATCAGAGAGTACTTCTCGCTCATTGGCTTGCCGCCAGCAGAGGTGAAGTCATTCTCACGTTAGGGGGTCGTTATTTAGAAGTGTGTTTCTGAAAGTACGGCAGGGGGAAAATACCGCGCGACAGTTCCATACTTTGTTTCGTATAACTTCAGTAAAATTTTACATTTCTGAGGATACTACTTTTTGAGTGTTGTAGTGTTTGTTGCTTTGTCTGTCTACATTCCTAGTTCTAAAATAAACGTGAGGTGTGTCTACATATATATATATATATATATATATATATATATATATATATATATATATATATATATATATATATATATATATATATATATATATATATATGGCGGAAAAAGTAATGGTCCATGAGTAACGAAAATTGTACACACCAAAGATGATTAGTGACTTCACACTTAAAAACGCATTTCATGTCACTGAGAGTACAGCTCTGTGGGGTAAAAAGTCACTTTCAAAATGCTTGTGCTCGGTTCTGAAAGATGACTCCAGTTTGCAGGAGGTAAAAAAATATCAATGGGTCACATAAATGATCACCCGCCATTGGAAAAAACTAATCCATGTTATGGCCAATTAATTGGTAAAAACCAGTATTTTAAATTAGCAAACGTCGAAGCAGTAAACGGGAAATCATAAAGTAATGCAGAAGATTCACACAATGTAAAATCAGCTATTAGGTTGAAATTAGTGTGTGAGTAAATAATTAGATGTAACTTTATTGAAATAAAAATATTACACAATGTTTGAAAATTATTAAAATGTATTTGGAATATAATGTGTTTAATTTGCGAGGATAAAATGAAATGTTATTAATGAAAGTGGTAATAGTTAGTTATTTCATCAAACAAAATTTATATTATTGAAATGGAAAGTTAAGATAAACGAATTACATAACCAGACACCCTTACGTAGTTGCTGCTTCATATTCACAGCGATCGTGGTTATATAGAGGCTATTGCGCTCGCCTCCCATCATAGCGAGCCAGATATTTAATTTTTATTATTTTAGACACAAAATGTGACTAAACTTTGTTCTTATACATTTTTTGTCTCGTATAGTTTTTGCGTAAGGGCTCGTTAAAGACAAAATTTGCATGTTACGACACTAAAACTAACTGACATACCGAACTGAAAAAAAAAAATCACAGTAAATAACGATGTTGTAGGCTACAAGTTCACCTATGTTAAACCATAAAATAACTAATTTTTTGTTTTTATGTACTGGAAATTGTAGCCTGCGACATCACTATCCACTGTGAATTTTTGCATTTTGGTATGTCATTTGGCTTTAGTGCCGTCCTTAAAACGGTAACATGCAAATTTTTACTTTAGTGAGCCCTAACGCAAAAACTACAAGAGATAATAAATTTCATAAGAACAAATTTTTGTCTCAATTTGTGTTTAAAATATGGAAAAATATCTGGTACAAATATAAAAATATACACATGGTGGTGAAAATTGCTGTACACCGCGTCCAGTCATGATACGTTGATATATATATATATATATATATATATATATATATATATATATATATATATATATATGTATATATATATTATCAGAGTGCGAATCAACCAGGAGGTGGGATACCGAGGAATTCCCCCTCTCGTAATTTTTTTTCTGGCTAATGTCATAAAAATTCTTACCCTGCCAAGGAAAGTGTCCCCCCCCCCCTTTTTTTTCCTCTGAAGCATTATTAATTTCTTAATTTCTTAAACAGAACGCTATTCATTGTAAATGTAAGTAAATATTTCTAGAGTTTTTATTAAATTATGATAGGCGGCGATTTTTATTTGTCGATAAAACATTGGTATTGTTTTAATCATGTTTAAATGTATTTATGTACGAACAACGCTTAAATAGCACCATTTTGCATTTTGGCAACCAAATTTTTCCAGATGAGGACCTCCGTACCTCCCGCTTTGTGAGAAGGGGATCGGTGTACTCACCCCCCCCCCCCCACACACACAGATAAAACCTTAATTCGCACACTGTTTACTATTCATAAAAATATTTCTTCTGGAGGGTTTGCCAGAGTAGCCTTTGGGGAATAACTTTAAAATTATACTGATAGTTTTCTGAGAACCATATTTTCGGATGATTCTGTGAAAATGAAATTATTCATATAAGAAAGTAAGCTTTTGAATAGGTTAAGAAACTGCGTTTGCTAGTATTAAATTACTATTCACGACGAGTTTTCTTGTATTTATATGTTCACTTCTGCCAATCGTCCCGTAACTCTCAAATAACTGATAATAACGAAGTAATTACTTGTTAATATTGGTGACATGGTACCGCTGCTGTTTACGAACACTGACAGACTATAGTGACCTCAGTGTTCACCAGAGAGAGAGCGTATACGCGTGGTGTATGTGGGCGGGGCGTGGCGAGGGTAAGTGTCGCAGGTCTGCACGCACACATGCGTGTCTGCACGCACGCATCATGGGTAGCGCCTATCACAGGGCGTATCACGTTACATTGCCGTCTGCCAGCAGGCAACGCCCACCCCTGATAACACTGGCCTATCTCTCTCTCTCTCTCTCTCTCTCTCTCTCTCTCTCTCACTCCTCCCATCCCGTCCGCACCCTTGACCGGTATTTCAGGTCCATTACCCTGACCTTGACTAATCATTGACGATGGTATCAATAAAATATAAAAATGATCACTGACGTACTTAAGAGGAGTCCTTCGCGGTGTCAAATTTCCACCTTTGACGCGTGGGAACAGCGTAGCGATAAGAGCCAGTGTCCCACATTTGACGAGAAGCATATCGCCTCTATTCGCAGCGCGCCAAACTGGCGTGCAAGGTTTCCGTTGTAATCTTTTTCCTACGGGACTTTAAGCGGTGGCCCCAATATTTTATTTTTGAATAGTTTGAAGTAAAGACCAACGCATGCTTCTCGTTTTGTACTTTACGAATTCAGGTAATATTTTCGGAGTTACAACAGTCTAAAAAACCCGTTTTTAGCCATTTTGAGAGGCCCGAATATCATGTTTCTAGCAAGCGTGCTGCATTTTTGAAAAAAAATATAAGCATGGTTTCAAGTGTGTGTTCTTTTCGTAGGTAAACATAATATGAATAAGTTAAGTGGTTTCGCGTAAAAATGCATGCGCGTGACACGCTGCAACGCCGTCCATGCGTCAGTCGAGGACTCTTCTTAATATAATGTATAAATTCTCATCCTTTCTCTTGCCGTGGTTCTAAGGTAGGTAGCTCACTTAATGACAACTAACACAAATTCATACAGGGGTGGATTTAGGAGCCGTGAGTTCCCCCCCCCCCCCCTCATTTTGACCATTCATGAATAGTTTATCTGTAAAATATTACAAATTTTTAAAGTAGTATATTCAATTTTTTTATTAGGAAATATCTTAAATAGCGCCATTTTGCACCTTAAAACTAAATTTTTGTGCGGATAGCTACTTTTTGGGAATCACCTCCCCCCCCCCCACCTCAAAAAAACTAAATCTGGATCAGCCGCATTTAATTTATATATACATACATGTTTTTTATAATTGTAAAATTTTTGTTGCAAATATGCATTCTTTTTTTTTTTAATTTATTTAGTTAAAAAAGTAAAATTTTATGAGGGATATTAGAAACGCTGTTACGTGTCTTAGAGAATGTATATCGGCACGAATGTCTCGTAAGTTGAAGCAAGCTAGTTTTCAGTCCAGAATTTTCGCAAGTTTTTAATCCGTAAACTAGTTTGTTTTTAATCCGGTAGCTAATTAGTTTTTAATCCTAAAGTTAGTTAGTTTTTAATCCGTATGCTAGTTAGTTTTAATCCGGAAGCTAGTACTTTATAATCGACCAAACAGCAACTTTTGGAGTTGTGATCATGCAAACCTATGTATTTTAACATGAAACTTGGGTCAAGACAAGTACAACATTTTTTTTTTTATATAATTATTTTGTTGCCGAGAAGGCCTAGGTTCAAGTGTGGAAAATTCACAATTTTATATTGGTATGAAACAGTTTTAGTTTTATAGACTTTACTAGCAACATTATTAGCCTATGAAACTTTTCAGCAGCCTAAATATTCCCATAACGAAATGTCAAATTAAAATTTACATGTTACGGCAGCATGCATCTAAACATGACTAAATGCCTTATTAAAGCCTAATAAAATTTACACCGGCTTTTTGCTTAAAGTTATAAAAGCACAAATTACTAGATTCGTATTTAAAAATTTGATGCATACAAATGATTTTGACTTGATTATTAGCAATTATTTTTTCTTAATTATAACTCGTGGTTGTATGTTTTTATAATTTTAGCAGATAAGTGGAATCTATTTTCGTTGTAAAGTTGTGTTCATTGGGTGCACGCTGCCACAAAATGTCGTTATGTGCCTACTATGTATGCTAAAAAGTTTCCACAGGGGAATAATAGTCACTACTGACGTCTACAAAAACTAACAATATTGTGTACAAAATTATTTAAAAAAAAAAAAAAAAAAAAAAAAACATTTAAACGACTTTAAGGTGCTCCCTATATGGCTGCTTTGTGTTCGTGTGTCAAAATTTGTTAGAGCACTAAAGGTGTTTCTGACCTGTGTATATAATCGTTGTATCGCCTCTACACGCATGCCAATGGCGTGCAGTGCTGTACTATTATTATTTTTTTTATGGGACATAAAACGATTGCAATAAAATCTTATTTCTGGGAAGTACGATTTAAAATGCAACTCATGTTCCCTTTCTCTGTGGTTTTCGAATTCAGTCAGCTTCGGTACCTTCCCAGATACGAAAGCCTGGAAAATACATTTTCAGACATTATGAAGGAATCGTAAATCATATTTCCAGTAAGCGCGTGGAATTGTTAAACTTGTGGTGGCATAGTTTGTTGTGTGTGTTCTTTTAATTAGATATACAATTGAAATGAACGTTAAGTACTTTCTTGAACAAAGGAAATAATAATAATTGCAACTTGCTACAACACATATCATATATCAAGCGTGTGCCCAGGCCTACCGAGCGATGTACCATACGCTACAAGATTATTAGTAAACTGATCATGGTACATGAGTGATGTCTGTTTAGGAATAGCATTTAAAGTACGCTACTCGTGTGTATACCTAGCTCAGGTTCTCCGTGTGTCCCTGATGCTTATTTTACGGTGTCCGAAAATGGCGAAAATTTGTGTTTTTGTGATCCATATTATATATGGCACAGAATTTTTAAATTCTACAGGCGTGTACAATAAGCATTTATATTTAAGGACATACTCTACAGTTTCTACTTTTTTAGCTGTATTAATTTGTTACTCCTAAACGAGAGCAGATATAAACTAATTTGTTAGGCAGTTTTGTTTAAAGTCATCTTCTCAACGTTGGCCCATTTTTTCAAGGCTGTAAATGCTGTGGTTTTAGATAATTATGTGATTAACGAAATTCTGATTTATTTACGTTTTAGTCCAAACCGGATAACGGTTTGCTTTGAAAATAAATAGCTTTCACGACCAAAATAATTTTAAACAAAACTGCCAGACAGATTTTTTTTATATTTGCTCTATTTTAAGCTTAAAAAATAACTATCGCATAGAACAGTAGAAACAAAGAGAGCGTGGCCTTAAGGGTGCTTACTATCTCGTAGCACTGGTACAAACAAGGTTAAAGGCGATAAAGTGAGCAGTCACAGAAGCCCTGCTAAGATTCTATTTTCAGCCAATTCGTATTATTCTGCGAATAACGTCTTAAGGGTTTTCAACTGAGCTAAAGTCGTAATTTTATTTTTTATATGAAATAGTGTTAGTTTTGTAGACAATAATTGTTAGTGCAGTTCACACTTACGAAGCAGTTTAAGCTGGCGTAGTTTTCTCAGAACAGTGCGTCAAAGTCAAAATTTGCATGTTCTGGTGCCAATAAAATAGTGAAAACCAATTGACTTACGTACCTGGGATATAGTAATAACATATTATGGGATACCGTACGTAATAAAACATTTGAAAAATCACGCGAACTGTAATAGTATTTTTAAAAAATTGCTGAAATTACAACTTTTTTTCTGGACTTTTGCGATATTTTTTTAGTCAAAATATTTTGCTGTGGTTTTTTTTAATGTTTTATTGCAAAGCTCACGGGATGTAAGTTGACAGTGAATTATTTTGTTGAAGTAGGTTAGTTGGTTTTCACTATTTGCATGGCAGTGCAACAAGCAAATTTTGACTTTGACACTCCGTTATGAGAAAACTTTGACAGCTAAACTTGTTACGTAAGAGGAAATTGTACTCACAATTATCGTCTACAAAACTAACAATATTTCATTAAAATATAAAATTATGATTTTATCGTACTTGAACACCCTTAATGTCGGGGAATGTCTAACCTCTCTGGACACGTCACTTGATGTTTGCGAGTGTAAGATAAATTGTGAGGTTAGTATGAATCAATACGATTTAATTAAAAAGTTTATAAATTACATAAAATACAATTATGTCGGTTTCGGTTGATTTCGTTCGTGAATTGTTGTATTTTAATAGGAATATACACGGAACTATATTGTGTACTTTCGCTGCCAACCATACAAGTAGTGAGCCAACTATAATTAATGTTGAATTATATGCAATAACAGCTAGTGATTTTTTTTCAAAGGTTAAATTTTTACTGCTCGCTTTATCCTGAATGACCTATAGGGACATACGTGACATATTATATCGGCGGGGCTTATTGCTGTCGAACCTACATGTAAGCAAACACTGACTTTCGTGATCAGCTAAGTGACCAAAACGAAGCAGAAATTTCACTTTGGTGAAAAGTCGCCATAGGCCCTTAGTTTACAAGATAGGTACAAAATATCAGTGAGCGGGAAGGTAGGGTAGCAGTACCATGTCATAGTTCTCGAAAACAATGGGCCTGACGCAATGGCGCCTATAAGAGGGCAGGGTGGGGTCTGAACCCCCCTCCTTAACAGATGTTCCACAGTGTGTTTAGTTTTGTTTTTTAATAAAACGTATAGCAAACTATTTGCAATTTGATATGTTTGTAATAAAAGCGGTTTCATGTGTCGAAATATGCCAGTGGCTACAAATTTATACACAGACTGTATCCGTTCCTGTGGACATAAACATATATTATGATATCCCCCCCCCCTTGCAATCTATAAGACGGGCGCCCTTGACTTGACGACTTTTTACTAAAGAGTATTTTCTGCTTCCTTTAAATTTTTTACAGTCCATATTCACAAATTATCTGACAGTCTGTATATACTTAGTTATTCTTGCTGCAACTTAGCTGGGCTGGCAGGCAAAGCTAAAGTTAAAAACAAAAATATGATTCTCGCTCAAAAACTTAGTAAGTTAACATTCTCCCTTTTACACTTTCGGTAAATATATTCCGCGTTAAAAATTTGCGAGCCTTACTTGCCGTGACCAGGATTCGAACCTGGGTTATTGCGGCCACAACGCAATGTACTAACCACTATACGATCACGGCTACCTTTTTTTTTTTTTTTTTTTTATTTCATTTCTGGTTTTATTATCAAAGGTATGGTTACATAAGCCTGGTACATCAAAGGACAGTCATGAACACAAACAGGAAATCATGTGAATGCGCAACTTGAAACATTTTCGACATTGTGTCATGAGTTCTTAACTATGTCATGAAGAAGAGAACACAAAAACACTGGTAAGGCGGCCGCAGTCATCGTGGCAAGTGTC
>PNEQ01128035.1:0-29662 GCA_003012365.1 Medauroidea extradentata
CAACTTGTACTTTTACCCTGAAGTACGTGTTCTAATACAACACAGATGTACTTGTACAAGTACATACATTTGTGTTATTATACTTAAGTGTTAGTGTATTTTTACACATACTTTCGAATTTGTAATTTTACATCCATGTTATGTAATTATACCAGTATATTGGTGTTTTTTTACACTATGATTGTACTGTCCTTTTCATTAAACAGCACCACATGTACTTTTACAACAAAGTACGTGTTTTAATACAACACAGATATACTTGTACAAATACATACTTTTGTGTTATTATAC
This sequence comes from Medauroidea extradentata, assembly GCA_003012365.1. Taxonomy (NCBI): domain Eukaryota; kingdom Metazoa; phylum Arthropoda; class Insecta; order Phasmatodea; family Phasmatidae; genus Medauroidea; species Medauroidea extradentata. The sequence goes on from PNEQ01128035.1 coordinate 292, forward strand.
TTTAGTGTTAGTGTATTTTTACACATACTTTCGAATTTGTAATTTTACATCCATGTTATGTAATTATACCAGTATATTGGTGTTTTTTTACACTATGATTGTACTGTCCTTTTCATGAAACAGCACAACATGTACTTTTACAACAAAGTACGTGTTTTAATACAACACAGATGAACTTGTACAAGTACATACATTTGTGTTATTATTCTTTAGTGTTAGTGTAGTTTTACACATACTTTCGAATTTGTAATTTTACATTTCATGTTATGTAATTATACCAGTATATTGGTGTTTTTTTACACTATGATTGTACTGTCCTTTTCATTAAACAGCACCACATGTACTTTTACAACAAAGTACGTGTTTTAATACAACACAGATATACTTGCACAAATACATACTTTTGTGTTATTATACTTCAGTGTTAGTGTATTTTTACACATACTTTCGAATTTGTAATTTTACATCCATGTTATGTAATTATACCAGTATATTGGTTTTTTTTACACTATGATTGTACTGTCCTTTTCATGAAACAGCACAACATGTACTTTTACAACAAAGTACGTGTTTTAATACAACAGAGGTGTACTTGTACAAGTACATACATGTGTGTTATTATTCTTAAGTGTTAGTGTATTTTTTCACATACTTTCGAATTTGTAATTTTACATTTCATGTTATGTAATTATACCAGTATATTGGTGTTTTTTTACACTATGATTGTACTGTCCTTTTCATGAAACAGCACAACATGTACTTTTACAACAAAGTACGTGTTTTAATACAACACAGATGTACTTGTACAAGTACATACATTTGTGTTATTATACTTAAGTGTTAGTGTATTTTTACACATACTTTCGAATTTGTAATTTTACATCCATGTTATGTAATTATACCAGTATATTGGTGTTTTTTTACACTATGATTGTACTGTCCTTTTCATGAAACAGCACAACATGTACTTTTACAACAAAGTAAGTGTTTTAATACAACACAGATATACTTGTACAAATACATACTTTTGTGTTATTATACTTAAGTGTTAGTGTATTTTTACACATACTTTCGAAATTGTAATTTTACATCCATGTTATGTAATTATACCAGTATATTGGTGTTTTTTTACACTATGATTGTACTGTCCTTTTCATGAAACAGCACAACATGTACTTTTACAACAAAGTACGTGTTTTAATACAACACAGATATACTTGTACAAGTACATACTTTTGTGTTATTATACTTTAGTGTTAGTGTATTTTACACATACTTTCGAATTTGTAATTTTACATCCAGGTTTTGTAATTATACCAGTATATTGGTGTTTTTTTACAATATGATTGTACTGTCCTTTTTATAAAACAGCACAATGTGTTCTTTTATCCCGAAGTACGTGTTTAAATACAACACAGATGTACTTGTATAAGTACATGTGTTATTATAATTAAGTGTTAGTGTATTATTACACATACTTTCAAATTTGTAATTTTACATCCAGGTTTTGTAATTATACTAGTACATTTGTGTTTTTTACACTATGATTGTACTATCCTTTTTATAAAACAGCACAATGTGTACTTTTACCCCGAAGTACGTGTTTTTATACAATTCATATGAACTTGTTCAAGTACATACATTTGTGTTATTATACTTGAGTGTTAGTGTATTTTTACACATACTTTCGAATTTGTAATTTTACATCCAGGTTTTGTAATTATACTAGTATATTTGTGTTTTTTTACACTATGATTGTACTATCCTATTTATAAAACAGCACAACACGTACTTTTACCCCGACGTACGTGTTTTAATACAACATAGATGTACTTGTAGAAGTACATACATTTGTGTTATTATACTTAAGTGTTAGTGTATTTTTACACATACTTTCGAATTTGTAATTCTACACCCATTTTATGTAAATTTAGTAATACATTCATGTTTTTTATAATAACGTTGTACTATGATATGAATAAAGTTGTCCATTGCAGTAAAATTACACGTACTGTACATGTTTTTACAAACTACTGGCAGAAAATGTAAAATTACCCAAAGAATGTACATGTTTTTTTTACACTTTTTTTACAGTGTAATGTTAAGATGGTTAACAATAGAAATGTTTTCTTTTTATTGAGAAAAAACCAATTATTACTGAAAACGGGCATACAATTTAATCTTGTAAACATAATGGAATTATTTAAAAACAGATCTACAACAATAAATTCTTTATATAGTGCACTTAAACGAGAATCGATCTTGCAAGTCCTGATATAAACTAAGTAGATTCCAGCTAAATGTTCTGATATTGATTCTGTGATGAAAGAAGTCAATTTGGAGAAGTGACACGGGGTTGTCTTGAGCTGAATTAATCCTGATACAAACTGCTGCTGGTATTACCAATATTTAAATAAGTTGTATAAATACTGTGTATGTAAGATTTCACAGATCTTCAAGTCTGGCTGGAATTTCCCGGGTTGTACTTCTGAGGACTGCGTCTAGGATCATATCTTGATTCTGTGCGTCTGTCCCCTTGAAACCTTGCCTGCTGAGAAAAATTCAAGTTAGTTTCGTGATAATTTGACTTCATTTATGTTCAGAGAAACCCGAATATAAACTATCGAACAACAAAACTTTAAAATTTTTATTCGTTGGTTGCAATTTTACGCTGTCAAGATGACATTATTTGTGATACTTTTGAACAGTATGTCTTGTTTCTTCTCGACGTTGTAGTTTTAAAGGAACTCAATGACGCAAAAATGAATAGAATTTTAACTTTATCGAATGTATATAAACACTCTCATTAAAGCATAGGCCGCCAACTATGACCCCATAAAATATGTTTGTAAACCACAGTACATAGTTTTCTAAGATTTTTTTAGGCATATAATCACCTTGACCTGGTTGACAAATACACTACGTAGTATGCGATAAAACCTGTTTAAACTATAAATAAGCGTTTTCAGCACAGTAATATAACGCATTAATTACGTCTAGGGCGTTATTTCTTCTGTTCGCAATCGGAACTTTTATTGACAAATTGTGAAATATGCTGTGTGACAGTTTTCACGAACTACAACCATATTAACGATTCTTACTATTTCGTGATATGTATGTTATTATTCATCTCACTACCTTCCACATCAAATGACTAATAAAAATTATAAAATCACATGAAATTACAATCCTACATTTTGTAATACAAAAATAATTTGCAATACCGGAAAATCTTTTGTCGAAGTAATATCTAATATTTAATTTATGTTGATTCAAAATGATATAAAGTTCTTCCTTGCCTATCCCTAGATTAAAAGAAACTAGTTTGTTATGTTTTTTACTGATATTCAAGACATATGATTCCTGCAAATGTCATTTAGGCGATTTTCGTTGTACAGTCTACATACGGCTATATATACACAGGTGTTACTTCACTGCTGTGTGTTAATGACTAAGTAAATTTATCCGCCTGTTTTCAAAGTGCTTTAAAACTTCAGTGCCTCAGTATATCACATTAATGAATGTTGGTGAATTATCAGTGTAGAACACCAGGACAGGTGGACAGACTAGAGCTGAGTTACGTCGTCATCAACACGCCACAGCTGACAGTTGTCCGCAGTTAGCAATCGTCTAGGAGTGTATATGTCATTCAGGAAACATCAGTCGTGACAAACGTCTCACAGAGCACACACTAAATGTTCGATACACGGTGTTATATATACTATTGCTACGGGCGGGACAAGAGGCTCCTGTGCGCAGTCACGTGCATCCGTCCAATCATGTAACACCAAGTGCCAACACTTATAACCGCCTAGACGTGGCACGTTAACAGTAGTGTATATTGTCGACAAGAGCTTCATTCCTGCTGCTTGCTCCGCTATTGTCACAAAGCTGTATGTAGTCGCCAGACAGACTTGCTTCCTTGACCTTTGCCACACATGTTATCAACGTTCTCATATTATTATTATCATCATCATTATTATTTCCCTGCGCAGTACGTCTGAAGAGATATTTCCTTACTGCAGATGGTGGCCGCAATGGCCTAGTGGTCAGACAATTCGCCTCAAACCAAGGCGATCCGGGATCGATTTTCAGCGGTGACGGTCCCCGGATTTTCACATACGGGAATCGTGCCGGTCGATGCCTTTGGTCGGCGGATTTTCTCTGGGATCTGCTGCTTCCCCCAAGCCCTTCATTCCGGTTCTGTCCCATACTCACCACTCAATGTACTCACCTTCATGTCACCTCTCACCAGCGCTAAAGACCCCAACGTTAAGCGGTGACCAAACACACTATCTCTCTTTACTGCAAATAAGGTTTTCCCGCAGTTTACTATATTTTAAATCGTTATTTTCTTATTTTCGGCATTCAGTCTCTTAGCAATTTTACTTCTGAAGGATATAAAACCTCGTCTTTCCCACAGAAAAGTATTATGAACTAATTTTCAGTCGTACATAAGTTGTGTGAAAGAATACATAAAAAAATATTAGTTCCTTCATATATTCTGCATTATGTATTTTACAAGCGTTGTCCCGCAGGTTTTTTGTTTGCTTACATCGTTTAGATTGTTGTCTGCAGTCATAGAGTACGAGTACAAACTTCCTTTTTATAATTTTGTACACAAAACAGATTGTTACAAGTATGAAAGAGAAGTGTTCAAGGTTTGCAGTACAAATTATTCAGTCATTATTATGACCGCTGAAACACACATTTTTCTACGTATGCTAATCTTCACCATGGGTAGATCACGGCAATCTGTTTCGTATGCCATACAGTGGGACAGTTTTATGACAAAGGTTGTTTATTTAAATACATATTAAAATTCTCAGTATGGTTTCAAAAACTTAAAATTAAGAATATTGACTCTCTAAATTCACACAATATTGTGCAAAAAAATCCGATGTGTACATAAAATTATTTTTAATTGTATTTGTCCCGAAAAATTTCAAAAATGCTATTAATTAAAAAAGTACTATACAAGAGTCAGCTTCACACAAAAATTAGGGATTACACAAAATCCAAATTCTCTAAAAAATAGATTTCCTTGCCTAGGATTCTCACCTGAATAAAATCAGATTAAGCAAATCGAATGCGGAGGAATTATAAAACTTAAATTTATTTACTTAAATTTTATTAATAGTCTAGTAATTTCCATAAAGTTACGAAAATAATTATTTTATTGCCTAAGAACGCAACAATTACTAACCAATAAAAAGGAAAAATCAACCGAGCGAAAGTCTGACCGGTAAGTAAAATATATAATATCCCACATTATATACCAAAAATATATTAAATGCTTGAGTAAGTGTGTTTATATGGTACGTGACCACCTTGTGGTGTATTCTGGACAGTAAAGATGCAACCTAACACCGGGTAAGCATATTGTTGCATACTTCTATATGCAAGAAGAGGATTGTGGGACAACCGCCCTATCTATGTGTCTCTATGTGTTGTCTGTGTAAATTAATCCACACAAACGTGAATGTTTCTTTACATATTTGTGTAAATTAATACAATTTTTAATACATTTCTTATTTATAGGTCAAAAAATTTGGAAAATTTTTTGGGTAAATTTGGCAAACGAGTAGTGCTATGCCAAGCCACGTTTTCATATTTTTCTACATACTATATAGGCAACTTGGCAGTCAAAAACAGAATCCTTCATTATAGTGTTATAAGTTGTGTAATTTTCTCTTCTAGATTTCTGTAACTGTATTCTAGAATACATCTATAGAGTATAAGGAGTTACTATGCGGCAATCAGCCAGCACAAAGTCCACCCTCGCTGTCTGGTTATATAAGAGTAATTTGTGTAAGCACGCAGATAACTTGTCACAGAGCGCTACTGTACTCTTCAGTGTGTTGTTGTCTGGGAGAACCATCCTCATTTCCTCACTGGTAAGCTGGTATCTTTTACTGCTAACACACGCTTTAATTAAGGACAATGTCTGTCTAGCTTGAGAAACATGGAGTTTTAATATGGAACCAGTGTTCAAGTAAATTTATTTTCAATGTACCAATTTTTAAGATATCGATTCCAAACAAAAATATGCTATAATTATATTTTATTAAATAGTCCCTTATAACTGTTGCGAAGTACAAATTAAAAATTACACTTCTGATAGTAAACTGTTTATTTAATAACATTGGTATATGCTTCCCTATGATGACACTTGTATTCGCGGTATTGCACGTCCAATACTTTCCTTTAAAATACTTATATTAAAAATGTATACCTTGTGAGATTATTATTTTACCACTGATTCCCAATAGCATCGTGGCCATGTCTCATACCGCAGTGTTGCAGTTGGTAATTCAGTGGATAAATAGTTAATTATTCCGTATATTATAACTGGAACTGTGTGTTATTTGTAATACATGAGTAAAGTCAGCACTCTCAACGAGTCTCGCTCTATTTATCTTTTCATAAAATTTGTGTAGTTCTACTTATTATTAATATAAACACGGAAGTGGAAATAGTTAACCACTTTCAAAAGCATCTTAGGCAAGAATAAAATAAAGGTTGTAATTAAAATTGTGTATTAAAATTTATGAGGAAAAATTAATTTTTAAATTAAAAAACATAGTTTAATAAATTATATATTTTGCGAAACTTATTTACTATACAGGACATTGTAACATAGGATTGTTTAATACTCACACTTTGCAACAAACTGTAGCACATAACTGATTCAAGTAATATCATGCTGGCAGAGTGAACACTTTTTGAAATACTGTATTAGTGTATAAAACATTTAAAAGATTTTTGTGTTGAAATATTTTTGGCAATCAAAATGACTTTGTCGGAGAATTTCTTTAGGTAAAAGCTTTATTATATATTGAATAAACTCGAATAATTTCCGTTATATAATATCAGAATTTTCATATTTTATATTTTAATTTATTTATTTATATAAATAAAAATATTTTAGGCTATAATTGTGTGCTTAACATATTTTAATGTACCAACAAATGGTAATGAAACAATAATAAAAAATGACGAATCGTAAAACGGTAGCTGAATAATCTTCTTAAATTTGAACATTGCAAAAATGAAGGCGTGAATGCAAGACTACACGAAACCTGATAACAAGAGATAAGTGGAGTGCACGGACACATTCTCAGCATAAGTAACATGTGTTTACTTTGTCTAGTGGCCGACCAGTCAACTATTAAGTAGGTTTGCATGTACTGTGTGTGTTGTAATAACACTTGTGTATACACGCACCACGTCTGTAAACTAGCAGCGCTGTGAACTATATACACAGTATGAATTTAATGTACCGCTTAATAGCGATATATTCCATTCATTATATTTTAAACTTAAATTGAGTTATATGTAAAGTTTGAATGAAACAGATCAACTACTGGAACAAGACTGTGGTAGGGAAAATTCTAAGTAAAACGTCGTCTCACGATGCATTTCTTCACTGTCATTGGCCTGGGATCCAACATTGCAAACATTTATTTGTTATATTTTCTGCTAGAAGATAGTTCCAAGGAACGAACCATTAAACAATAGCGACATAAATTCTTGTTAGTTTATTACATTCATTAGTAATAATTTACACAAAACAAAGCCATTAACAAGCCGCGAATTGTGCAGCGACTAGGCTGCTCACTCATTGTGTATGGGAATTGTGCCGGACTAAGCTATTAGTCAGCTGTTTTCTCGTGGATCTCCCGTTTTCTTCTCCTCATCATTCCTGCGCTGCTGAAAACCCGGTACATTTTATCTCTCATCAGCTCTAAGAACTTACAGGCAATATATCTTTACTCACTATCAAAACCATTAAATTAATAATAATATATGTTAGAGATGACAATTTTCTAATAATCTGATAGTCCACTTCGTCGCTAGCTTATATCCTAGTGATGGTCTCTTTAAAATGTCAAAATATACGTTAAAAAGAACAAGTGTCTAAAAACTAATTGAGATAAAAATGTTAAAATTTATTACGATCTTTAACTATCACTCAGGCTTCTGTATGTACAGCAATAAGTAAAATACCACTACATATACACACATAGTAGTGTCTCTACAAGAAATAACGCTAGTCAGTACTTGTTAAGATTGTAGACTTGCCACCAGTGCTACCAACTTCAAACTTGTAGCCCTGGGAACAGCTTACACGACAACGCGCATATATTTACAAGTGCGTGGTGATAAGAGTTAGTTTCCCCTGGCGCATGGCATAGAGTGGTAGGGATTACTCACATCTTATAAATTGTATAAAGTGTCAAATATATCTTTTACACACAAAATTTAAACTGTACTTTTTTATATATATTTACATCATATAACAACGAAGCTGGAATATGATTAGTCGCAGTTTTCCAGAGATAGGCAGTCTGGTAGTTGAGGATATATTTGAAGAAGCTCTGACTACTGAACTACGGACTGTCTGACTATCGACTTCACGATGTAAATACGTAATTAAGTAGAGTAATACATATTTAACAGTGAACTGACGTCTGCTGACTGTAACTACTTCTATCCACTGTGATTGAAAGATGTTATATCTTTGTGGCGGGGATATGGTTAACTATTAATTATAAATGGTTATGACAGCCTATAGACTGATATTGATAGGAATGGTTGGTGAGACTTGGCATACCTCCCAGCTTAGAAGATATGTTTGTTACTCCTGTTATACACTAAGTGCTCACATGTGGACATATTATGTCGACAACATTCAGACTGCGAATTCTGAATCAGACCTACAACATACATGTGCCTACAAAAACGATATTTTATTATGAAAATATTTTGTTGTTGTGTGCATTCAACATCATGTTTTGTCAACGATCGTGGTTAGAGCAACGACAAACAAGGTTAGTTACGCACCTTGTAGAACTGTTTCCAACTGATTGTTTTCCAGACATGCGATTGCTTTGTACTCCATATTTGCTAAATGAGTAAACACCTACTATTATTGGTCAAATCCATAGTGGCGTACAAACTTAGAGATTAATTTTAGATTCTATTTCTCGCAAGGAAATAAAATTCGAAATTTGTTTAAGCATTTTTTGAACATCCTTTCTGTTTTATATTATTCGCGTTTAAAATTAATTATTTTTGTAAATTCCGGAATTTTTTTTATATTAGTCTTTTGCCGTTGCATAATTTTACTGTCAGCGAGCATGTTTTAAATTCATAACTGGAACTTACTTTATAAACTCACAACGGACGTTCATGGATTCCTAGTATTACCATTATAAATATGTTTGAATTTTAGTATGTTTATGGGCAACGTCTATTTAAATATTTGATTGTGACATCACATATGCGTACAGGTGTTTAATTTTGTAAAGGAAATATAGCCAAAATAATTTTGACTTGTAAGTTCGGGCATTAACTAATATACCGCGACAATTGGACTAATAGGTGAGCCATTTAAGTAGGTACTAAAATTACCTACTTTTGTTTTCCTGAACATGACAAAGTGAAGGGGGCTTAATTTATGGTTGTGCTATAGAAAAATACATAACTCGCCGTGAAACTTGGAACACACGAGACTGTGGAGCATAGAAAATACTAGCTAACCGGCTGTGGCTTTGCCCGCGTGAAATAATTTAATGTAAACAGGAACTCTGTTTAAAATATTGGTTAGTGGTTGCACTCTCAGTTTGTGTCCTATGGGCCTTAATCTGTTTCAAACAAACAATTTTACGCTGAAATCAGTATTTTCAAACCTAAACAACTCGTATGCCATGTCGTAATCTTCCAGCTGACACTGATATATGCGTATATAATAGCACAATAATTCCAGTAGCTACATCTTACACGGGATACGACCCTGAAACCTCCCACACCTCAGACTTCTATCGTTCCAAACAAATTCTTTAAGGTCGGTCAAGGAAATGGGTACCATTAGTGTGACGTGACACGATGATGCTGGTTCCAAACAAACATTCTGAGCTCATGCTAAAAAGTGATACAATTTTTCTCTCCTCGTTTGTTATTATCAAGTAAAATAAAAAAATTTAACGAATTCTTCCGTTTTCAGAATTAATTAAAATCAAAAATGTTACGAGCAATGCTTAAATATAATTTTCAGCGTACTAGGAGTTATATATATATATATATTTATTTATTTATTTATTTATTTATTTATGTGAGTGTGTAAATAGTGACAAGGATTCTTAAACTAAAGGTAAACATGTATGTTGTTCTCGTTTAAAAAGAAGAATTTATTTGCAGTTCAACGAAATGTGGTGCAAAATAATAAACTGAGCATTTGAAAACGAATGTAAATATCTTTGTGGTCATTCTTTGAATATTTTCTTGGCTTGTGGGTGTGAGCCACGTCTGAAGATTGTCTTGCGACGTTTCGACAGTCGTTGCAGCTGCCATCATCAGGTAGTCGGAGTCGGAGACCAACTGGCAGATGTTTTTTTTTTTCGGTTTTATATTGTACTGCCCCTCCTCGTAGCACAAGGTAATCCCCGACCTACAGCTGGCTTGGCAGGACCTCCCGATAATGGGGGTTAGCTAGGGGGAGGAATCTAGTACGTGCCAGCCTACTCGGCTATACGCTAATTGTTATAATGAGAATTGGTGGCCGTGCAGTTTCCGTCTCGCTCAGTTAACAGTAGGAGGGAAACGCAGTGGCCTGCGGTGCGTCAAGCGCTAGGGAGAGACTGCAAGGGCCACGGTTTGGACCCTTGCCGCCTTTTGATGTTACGATGTGGGAGACTGAAGTAAACCAGCGACAACACTGGAGGAAACCTGCTGCCGGCGATAAAAATGATGCGACACCCAACCCGGAAGGCGAAGGGGCCGAGGTTGTCGTACTTGTGAAGCCCCCTCCAACCGGCTTGGAGAAGGCTTGAGTTGGTGCCTAAGCACGTGGCGAAACCGTAGCTCACGTCAGAGAAGTACGTTGGGCGTCATCTCAGGCGTTGTTTCAGTCGAGCAGTGTTCACCTCCCTCGTTGTTGCAGACTGAAACCTTTCATGAGCGCCCACCAGCCGAAGCTGAGGGTTATGTAGCGTTGTGAAGAGCTGTTGACACCCACTAATAAGCGAGGACCACCTCGCAGAGTTCGGATTCCACAGTCTTCCTACTCCAACGCCTGAGATGGCACTTCAACGCCTTCCTCCAGTTGGTCCGCGGGCTGGTATTGGGTATTTCCAGCCACCCCAGCAAGCTGGGATCCCTTATCCGCCACCCAGGGACGCGTCGTGTCGCAGATGGATGCTGCACCCAGAACTCCATATGTACACATCCCGACAGTAAGCCACGCTGCTGCATCCTGCAAGTGGGCTCGCCACACTTCGCCCCTTGGCACCACGGGATCCCCCCAGCCGACAGGTCACTTGGTGCGCGTCCCGACGAGATGTGCACAGTCCGGAGTCCAGTGGGTTAGTGTATATATGACAGTTCTACACTAACCCACAGAGCTAAAACTATATGTGAAGAACAGCACCTGGTAGCAGAATTGAAACCCCTCACTGCAGCTCTAGAAGCAAACGGTTACTCACGCCGTGAAATACAGCAGAGCATCCGAAGCCGACCCAGGAACTCCGAGAAAGAAAAGCTGAAAAACATAGCAGTCCTGCCTTACGTGAAAGGCACAACCGAACGACTGGCTCGGCTTTTGAAAAAGCACGATATACATACCATCTCGAAACCTATCAACAAGATAGAAGGCATCCTGTGATCGGCAAAAATAAAACACCAGCCGAAGAACAGGCAGGAATATACAAAGTTCCTTGCTCATGTGGGAAAGTGTACATAGGGCAAACAGGCAGAAAAATCACAACAAGAATTAAAGAACACATCAGAGCATAGAAATACGAAAACCAGCAGTCAGCAATAGCAGAACACTCCATGGAAACGAAACACAGCATCGATTTTGACAAGTTCTCCACAATAACCAACATCAGTAATTATCGTCAGAGAACCGTGAGAGAGGCAATAGAGAAAATAAAACACCCTAACAACAACAACAGGGAAGATGGATATCGGCTAAGCAAAATATGGTCACATTTATTCGTGGATGATGCGAAATCAAGCTACCAGAAGGTAGTCACGACAGACTCACCAGGATTGGCCAGCCAACCCAGCCAACCAGGTGCGAGTCAGCACACGATTGGCCCAAGTACTCAGCCAATCAGAAGGTCCACCAGGAGAAAGCCAGGATTGGCTAACCACCTCGGCCAATCAGGAGCAAGTAGGCCTGTGATTGGCAGACAGGCCCAGCCAACCAGGAAGCAGCCGCCCAGACACCAGGGTATTTAAGGACCTGCAACTCTTGCATCTGCCAGTTGGTCTCCGACTCCGACTACCTGATGATGGCAGCTGCAACGACTGCCGAAACGTCGCAAGACAATCTTCAGATGCGGCTCACACCCACAAGCCAAGAAAATGCAGACAACGGCCGCGAAAGCCTGCGATCTATTATATAAATAATTCAGACACTGCTAACGTTTTCTTCAGCAGCAGAATTTGTATCTTAATTACCTCTGCCTAACTTCGTGTTGTGTGAAAATAAATTAGTTTTAACATTCATACAAAAATACTGGCACACAGTTTTATTATTACTTACACGTTTGTAACGTCATAAGTTGTAACAATCTCCATCTTTTACAGTATTATTTCTGAAGGATGCACGCTGTACAAGTCTCAAAGCCCATGACAAATGTATATGCCTGCTATTTGTGTTATATTATTTCCTCTTCTACGACATCAGTTTACGTGGGAAGTCCAACTGCACTCCTACATTATTCGCATTCTTGTTTACAATTCTTCCCCAAGGTTTTTGAAGAGAACATTTCTTACATATTTTAGATAACCATTGTGGGATTTCTTTCTATATTTATTTTTCCTTAATAAGGGCGAACGAAGGATTTATTGTGAGAATGTGTACTTGGTTGCAGCAGCAAGAAAAACCGAAAATGGCAATTTCCGTAACCGCCATGTGGCTTCTTCCACTGTTGTTACTCGCTGCAATACAAGACTGCATTGGAGATGACTCGGTAAGTACTGGGAGATGACCAGAACTTGGTAAGGACTACACCTTCTACAACTGGAATACCAACCTAAGACATGACTATATCTTAAAAGATCCCTACCTCGTGGTAAAATATGTTACGTTTGTAGGCTTCATAGTACTCAGACTTCAATGTTGTGTAATACTTTATGGTTGGTGAACAATTGTAATTACACCTCAGGAATGTAGTTTTAAATTTTGACGAAGCTAATTTATGACAACTTGTGATGTATCAAATACGACATGACTTAAATAATATACATATGATTTTTTTTATTTATATTCCTTAAATTCTGGCTAATTAATTTGTTTGCACTGTTATGAACTTGTTTAATATTATATTAACAATAATATGTGTTATTGAGTAATTTTAATTTATTAATGATATTTCAGAATGTTCACTTTCAATTATAGCTATTATTTCTTGCTACATTAGTTCGAGCTGACCCTAGTCGCGATACCGTGTTTTTTCTTAGAAGGACAGTAGCCGTTGAGCTTTACATTCCTCTGTCAGTTGTTCTGTCGTACCTCCGTCTTCGTGCCACGTGCTGCTGCCGTTGCAGTGCGTGATTTCTGTGTTTCATCGCGTGATTTCGATGCAGTTTAGCGATTCTGATCACGCGATTGTTGCATACTACTGTGCTTCAATGCGCACTTTGCCGATGTTAGTAGTGTTGCTAACCATTTTTTCGATGATCTTTTGTTCAACGTTTCTGTAGCTTCTTCTGCTGCAGCATTTCTTAAAACTTTGCCGTCAACCACCGAATCGTCAAGATGAGTGTGTTTGGTGTTCCTACCTTTTTGGCAGATCTTGGTACTTAAGTTGTCATTATTTATCTTTATACGTAATGTAGTTAATCAATATATTTTGATGTGGTAAAACTGTAATGCTACATTTTTTTAAAAATCTTTCTTGTGGTTGTTTCATCTGTAATTTTGTCATGTGATTCTCTTCGCCCTCCTCTGGTGAGTAATTTTCCTACGAGAGGTTTTATGTTCTATTTAAATTTCATCTTCTTTCATTTTTAATAATTTTTGTGTAGTGAGGGTTTACGTCCCTGCCGATTCGCGTCCTGGAGTATTTTCGTCCCGGCCTATTCACATCTTGGACTATTGACGAGCTGACCTGTAGTCTCCACTACAGATGTCCAGTCATTCTGGCCATTTTGGGACCATTTCTTCAGCTTTTCGTCTTTGTTTCACCACTGTAACTGGGAAATATGAAGCCACCCCAGCGTGCTGTACTCTTCTACTGCGGGACTTTGAACAGTTAAAACGCAACTAAATTTGTATATATTTTAATCTATAAATTAACAGCTGTAACACTTACCTTTTTTATGTAATATTTTGTACTTTTTAATAATTAATTTGAATTTAATATGAATTAAAAATTTTTATAAGTCCTAACGGATGCATCCTATCTACATGTAATTTTGTTTTTGTTAAATTATTACGTCATTGATTAGTACATACGTTATTTATTTAGCCTATAGAATGGGCATTTATTGTTTCGATAACTTTATTGTGAATTTAAGAAAAATAATAATTGTATAATCAATTCACTATTTTCATTTAACTGTGCGTGCAAGATTTGTGCTTCTTAAAATCTCAGTACAATTGCAGTACCAATGGACTATTCATCGATGTAATATTTTTGTGAAGTATATTTTAAAGGACAACAAAAATATTTAATATTACAGTAAATATTAAATAATAATTTTGAGCAACCACACATTACAGAGTTCTCGTTTAATATATTTTCCTCTGGTGTGTAATGTTGATTATGGCGAGAGAGCCTATTTATTTAATTATTTAAATAATTATTTTTCTTTGCCCGTTGCGTATGGTAGCCTAGCATTTATTTAATCGTGCATTGCTTCCACTTTGATATTGTTCGTTTACAACAGCTTCCTTTGGTTTTTGTGTGTTTCTTAATGCGCCACCTTCTGTTCTCTTCATGTTTTTATAGGTGGGCGTTTTTTGTGTTTATTTGCCAGGGCCTGTTGTTTTTGCTTAACGATTAATGGCTATTTAAAAATAATTCATTAACCTACCATACGCACACGGCGCAAACTTACGTAAGCAATATTGTCAGAACGACAGTGGCCATCACAACGGGTGAGGTTGGGACGTCGTATACTAATATCGAGGCAAACCGTGCAGATATTTTAACCTTGCCTGGTGAATACGACGAAAGATATATAAGTAAAACTACTGCAAGACGCATATCTTGAGCTGAATTTCATGGTACTTAAGATATTAACTTGAGTAAAGTGATTTTAGCAGATCAGAAAATATAAAATACCTTATTTTTCGGCGCAACTTTCATACAACTTGTACCGAACCAAGGATTCTATATGACGTTCTGTTCTGATCATGCTACCAACAGAATATCTCTCTGTCACAGAAATAGAAGTAAATATTTTTAAGGAACGGTGTATAGTAATATTTTAATCTTATTTTATTCACATGGACTAACATTTATTTTAATATGCAGAGACGCAGGAAATGCAAGGTATTAAGAAAATTCTAATACAAACCTATTGATTTTAGCGTTTAAGAATTTTTTACCGTGACAATATATGCCGACATAATGGCTATGCAATATAAAATATATTCAGAAACCACCAACTAGCCTTCTAAAAGTTGCAAATGTGTTACAAGATTGCAGCATGACATATTTTTCGAGCTGGATGGAATTGATATTCTTGCAAAAGTGTAAGAATATCATATCTTGTAAAAGGAAATATCGTGTTTAATGTGAATATTCTAAAAAAATGGCATTTCTTGTTAAGTTTACCAAAAATCTTGATAACTGCGATCTTCTCATTATCACATTAGCATTAACACAATCAATATTAACATTAATTCTCACTGTTTGTAACGACATCGACACGGGCACAATGTATTAAGAATTCTATGTAACGTCACAATGAATATATTTACTAAAATAACTTGAAATAACTAATAATGATTATTGTACAATAACTGTGACGTAGAACATTTAAGTAAGATTACACATCCACCTCCAATACTTATTTTTATTCTCTGGATTTCAGATATTAGTTTTATTATGCAGAACTGGCTTCACCGCAGTTGTCGAAATTACGTACAATATATTATACACCGCTGTAGACAATAACTGGATACAATTTTATATTGGAAGTTGATGTAACTATTCTTAAGTTATTTAGAACTGTTTGTGTACAAACTGTAAGAAAAACTATTATTAATTCGAAAGTTAAAAAAGTAAATTGTGTTTTACGAGGCTCAATCGTATTTAGCCTACCGAATTCCTGTAGAGCTTCTATATGCACGGACATTGGCAAAAGTCCAGGAAGAGGTTTAATAATATTTCCTCATTGATGTAAGGTAGAATTCTAGTAGCTTTAATAGCCAAGGAAAGTAAAATTGTTTTTAATTAACTACGTCTAGATATTTTGTTAAATATAACGGTTTTTAAAAAATTATTTTATCGAAAATATTTTTTAAAATAATTGTGAATTAATAAGAAATGGATTTAACTGTATCTATAAAATTACTTCAACGCAGGAGTTCTGCCTTGCATTGCGAAAAATTAAATTAGATTATTTATTCACAAAATTCAATATTCGTATGTTCGTATATATAAGGCTAATAAGTACCGTATTCCACACTAAATATCGTACAACTTTAAGTCAAAGTTGGTTCTTATGAATATGTTTGTTTCAACTGCATAAAACTACAGGCATGTTTGTATGTTTGAGTTTAAAATCATTAACAAGATAAGTAATATTTACTACCTTCTGTTTGATAGATATGTTGTTATTAAATGTTCTGATTTGTTCCTTATTCCTAAAGTGTCTAAATTGACGTGTTATCAACAGTAAGTTATCACAAGCTTTAAACAGGGTAAGGAACGCTCCAAATATTTCCTGTGAATTGTCGTCTGTGCCTTCTGTAACCAGTTCCACAAAGTAATGAACAGCATATTCAATATATTCTCTCTTTATAAGTCTTGTTCGTGTGTATTAAAGAAGTTATTGTTAAAGGAATTGAAGATTTTGTTTTATATAATGAATACGAAAAATATATTAAAATAGAGAATTCAAAAGTGCAACTAGTCAGCAATTTTTATTATTAAAGGATTATATCTCTTATATTACGGAAAACATAAGGAATTTTCAATTCTACAGAAAAATGTCCACCTCTAAGGTTTTTAAATATTATGTAATCAAGAAGGATGAGAAGTAATTCTGAGCAGTATGTTATTGAATTTGCTATGAATATCATAAATGCCAGTGAGCATTTTAGTACTCGTATTAAACTATTTTTGTTGGTTGTTAGAAATTAAGTGAACACATTTGAAACCCCAGTTACATTTCTACACTCAGATAATTTTGTTCTTCAACTTGTAATCATAAACAAGTCATTACAAGTAACAACATAAGTACATAGGTTTTACTGAACTCACCTGTAATGGACTGATGAGGTCAACAGTAATTTTTCTTGGCAGTGTAGCTACATAAGTGTTAGCTTTAACGGGAATCGTCTACAAATCTCATTACACTATGGTATGTGAGTAAGTGGATGAAAACATATTTTTTTTTCACATTAAGAGTCTTAGACGGTAATTTATCTTTTAATTAGTTACCTGCATTGCTAAAAAGTTATTGTTTTATATATATTGTTTTGCAATTAACTGACTTTATTGACTTCCGGTTGATTAGTTACAGTGTTTCATATTTTTAAATGTATCATTAAATTAGTTTGTTATGTTTTACAGATAATTGTTGCATGTTGCAATAAGTATTGTATTTTATTTTCCACAAGTTTTTAGTTAACAAATTTGAAAATGATTCATTATTTTCTTTTGACAACGTTATATTATTGAATAGTAATGGTAAATCATCAAATCAGCGTCTTCGAGAAAGTAATTAATTATATTTTATACATGTTTAATTCATTTAGAAATTCAGTTATTGTTTTAAGCAGAACATTTAAATGTAGCAAGTCTCTGCTGACATACTGTTAAGATTTTCATTACATTGTTTTGATAAATATTTTACATTTTATCAACGATTTTGCATTTAAAACAAAGATTTGCTGTTTTTATTTTATATACCAAAAGAATCTAACTTGCCCAACTTTGTTACAGTTAAAAATACGTACTAATTCTTAAAAATAAAATTAACAAATTGTGTCATAAAACGGTACAACTAATAAAGGTTTTTATTATATTTTTAATGACAAGTTACGGAATTTTGACCACTTTATTTAAAATCGTTATAGAATATATTATATCACATAATTCAACAAACAATTGTTTCATCAACATACACTGAGAAAAACTTTTGGTATAGGCAATTACGAGTTACTGTACGAGATAATTGAAACTAGGTTACAGTGGGACTTTATTATAATAAATTGGTTTGGACAGCCGCTATTGTATAATCAATGGTGAATGTTCACATTTGATATTTGCTTTTGTGTATGGCCAAACATACATGTGAAAGTTAAATCAGGCAAACATTTTCTTGTCACGTCATGATTGTAATCACAACAAAGGAGTGTTTAATTTACTTAGTGTTATCATTTGTTGCTTAGATATAAGAAAGTATTGCTTGATTTGTATTTTGCTAAGTCAATATAATTTATGTTGGAAATATTACACATTTGTTTTGTTATGTGTATATGGTTCACGTTATATTTTTTTTCTGCGTGTATAATCCAATCTAACACCCAGAGTTATTTTAAACACACCAACTGTTCTTCAAATCTAAGTTGCTATCGTAGAGTGGTAAAAATGAGTACTGTGTATTGGCATGTTTGGTTAAATACGAAAAGAACTCTATATAATAACTGCAGATTGGTAAAACTTTAAAGCTGGCTCATTTATTGTGTCAATGTTGAAGTTTGATCGCAGCTGCCATGCTTACAGCTGAAACAACATGACTCCATACTCGTCGCCGCTATGAAGCAACTCAGTCAAAGCTTAGAGTGTTTCAGCGACACGATGCAAGACGGTCTGCTCCTACACAAACATAATAATGAAGTACTTACGAGCCTGCAATCAGTTCCTGGTGCGGTAAGTTGAACAAACAAGAGTAATTTATTTAAGCGTGTATGCTGGAGTAATAGTGATACAACTCACATTGGCCGTGGCTACACACGATGTTTTAAACATGTTTATTTCAACACAGTGAAATGTTCTCATAAACAGAATAATATCAAATGGGAATAAACAAGCAAAACATTTCACTTCTGTGAAGTCGACACTAAATTTCATGACCTTAATGACAAGTAATGTATAATATTGCGATACTATAATACCTGCTCTTTCTCGCTATGAATAATTTATTGTTACACGCTAATAATTACTTAAAATTTACACAAATTAACAGTCTTGGCATATGTATTGATTTGGTTAGTTTCATCAGATACTATATGTTCATATGCTACTTTCTTGATCCCAGTTCACTTTTAGTGACAAGTTGTGTTTCAGAGAAATACTGAGTCTTGTTAGGCTTAGTACAGCTGTGGTACTCCGGATTTTGTAAACATTTTATAGTTTTGTCATCGTTTATTTGCAGCTATGTAAGGATAGTGATATTTGTGAATAATGTGTTTAATGTATGCGAGTTTTGTTGCTTCACATGTTGCAACTACATCTTGGTACAGTTGTAGAGAGTACTTCTGTGGCCTGCCTTTGTCTCATTCAATAGACGGCTCCGCCCCTTGTAGACCATAACGGTTATCTCAACAACTACCAAGTCTGGGTCACTGTAACTCTCCAGAATCTCTTTGTTCTACTACCCCTAGTACATTATGCTATATTCCATTGTACTTCTCGTGAATCTAATTATTTGTTTAACCGAAACTATGCCATATCAACATTTGAACTCTGCAATGAACAAGATACTACTCCAACTGCATAGGCGATATCAGGCCTTATTCATGCCACCAATCACACACTATTTGACTTTAGGGATATTAGTTTATATCGATCAACATCATCTAACTGTTAACTCACACTGCTTTTATCAGCGTGGCTTCTGGTTTACAGACAGTCATCCAAAATTTATCTAGCATCCTCCAAACCACCTCTAACTGAATATAACTGATTCATTTACTTGTTTAGTGAATTTCCTTCCAATAAAGTATGGCACTGGCTTTTATGTGACTTTGAAATCTATTTGTAAAGCGAACGTCAGCGTATAAAGTCCAATTGAATGTTTGAAAACGTGTTAATTTCTAACATATGTTAACTATGTTAGATATCAATTATAAACTGTAAGTATTCAAGAAATGGCAAATCAAGTGATGCTAGAAGCTAAACAGTAACTTGAGCATGTTAAACAACAGTAAATTAATTTTTCTTACTAACTTTTTTTTAGGTTTCCACAGTTAATCAAGAAATTATAGTCCTGAAATCTCAAATTGAAAAAATTGACCAAAAGGTAAGAACTACTAAATAATTATTTGTGTAAATTAGCAACATAATGCATAATGAAATCAAATAAAGCATGATTATAACTATAGTGTTCAGAATACAATGTAATAATATTTTAATATTTATAGATATGACAACATTGTTATTAATATTACGTCCTTGCTACTGATTTTCTTTTCAAAAGGTTGAGAGAAGTAACCAAGACAATTCGGATCTGAAAAGTCAACTTGAAAGCAAAAACCAAGTTGTAAGAACCTTAATTTAGTTAAAAATTTTCCAACTAAGAGCCATTATGTTTCCTAGGAAGGGCATAGTTGCCTGGGTCCCCAGTCGGCAAAGTATGTGGGAACTAGCATTATGTCAATTGCATACCAATACACCTTCCACTTTGGAGGGACAAGTTTATTTAAATATATCCTGTACTAGCTGTTACCCGCGACTTCGTTCGCGTAATTTTCTTTTTATCCACACTAAAATTTTTGGAAAACCCGTTTTAAACTTCCCTTCAATTATCTTTGTTAGACATTTCCGCGGGTACATATTGCTGTTACCGGTGACTTCGTTCGTGTAATTTTCTATTTAATGCACCCATTCTGCCCCACCCTCCTTGCCATTATTGTTATTATCATTATTATTATTTGATAAAACCTTTGCAATATGCGTAGCTGTTACCCGTGACTTTCCATAATGTCTTCTATAACTTATCAAACTTTTGAACTTAGTAGACCAAACGCTATTACCAAGGCATGCAATCCAGTAAATTCAATACATTCTAATATCTTTGTTTATTACTAACAAAAAAAATTATGTTTGGGGTTCACTCACACTCATAAGCAACACTTATCTATTATAGAGAACAGTTCAAAATTTCACACATTTACAAAAGTATGTAAATTTTCAGATAATAAATTCAAAACTTAGAAGGTAAATATTATAAACATGGTTGCTTTGTAAAGTTTCGCTTCCAGAAATGTTTACTTACGCCCTTTTTTATTCTTATTTAACCACATATACGATCGAGAATTACTTGAGTGCCGTCTTGTTGGTAGGTAGGCAATAGCGGGTCCAACACTACAAAAAAGTAAGGGAAACAGATAAAGAGAGAAATAGAGAGACAGAGATGCAGATATAGAGAATCGACTCGCTTCACTTGTTTGTAGTCAGGAGCTTCCTTGACGCGCATATTGTGTGACCAGCAGGCGAGTAACTACATTATACAACACTATGACGACCTCGCAGTAGAAGTCCTGTAGCATTCTCCAGGTCAACAAATGTATGTATATTGCAACTATGCAACGTGGTTATAGGCGAGAATATGTCACTGCTCTTCCTACCGCGCAGAACATTTAACATCGATACTAGCAGCTGCTATAATCAGTTGTTGGTGTGGAGAAAAATCAATACTTTACCCCTTGTTTGCGTCCAATATACTGGCCGCATATAACTGCGTAAATATATAGTCACCTCAGCAAAGAGCAAGTTTATTCCCCTGCCACTGACTGGCGTGTATTGTGTGTATATTTGGTCTAACAGGATTGAACTAATCATGTCTTATTGCGCCGTGATAACAACGTGTTTTTTTTCTTGGGGTGTTTACTCTCGAAGAGAAAATTTGTATAATACTAAGATAAAGGCCCGGTTTCACCAACCTCTGTTAAGGATATAAAATTTGCTAAACAGGATTAACAGTTTGTTTAATCTACTGTTAATTTATGGAACGAATGATAAATGCTTAAGAGGATGGTGACACTGGGTCTCATAAATGAATCACCTTAACTGTAATTAAATATTTCAAAACTATAACTTTTCCACAATACACTGCCCTAACGTCAGACATTTCAGAAAAATATACTGATTAATAAACTTGTTTTAAAGAAAAGATTAAGAAAATTTAAAATTTAGGTTTTTTTTTAAAAGATTCCTAATTTGGCGGATGCGATGATTAGAAGTTCAACTTAAAGAAAATAAAACCAAATTATTAATCATATTGTCTTCTGTATCGTGAATACCTCTATTGCTAAAGAAAATCACACCATATGTTCAATAGTACGCTGCATATACATTAGACAGGCTAAAAGGAAGAAAAATGCCTAGTGACCAAACATACAATTTTTAGGAAATAATTATGGCTTGTTAATACAAACAAAGTTTCTTGTAATAAACGCAACCAAAATAATTGCTGTACCATTGTAAAGAATGCTTCAATATTAAACATTAAATCCGTCTAATCTTTTAAATGAGTACCTTAATTCTAAAAACGAACTCTCGATACGTGTAGAAATTGACTTAACAATATTTGGATTGTGTTTTACCTGGTGTAATAAAAAATGCAGTTTCTCTTTAAAAGTAAACATACCGTAAAGCCTATGTGATAGAAATATCTAAAGTAACAATAACTGACAGTAATTTTTGCAAGCTTTAAGAGCAAGTTTTACCCTATGGTGCATTTCTGGGGAATCTCTAACAACCAAATTAGTATACTTTTTATGATGTGTAATAGATTACGAGTAACAAATGTGATGATTGGGGAATAATCTAGTATTGTTCTTTTTTAGTTTCGGTACAATGAATTTAGGAAAACTGAAAATTTCAATTTATATATTCATAGATGTTATATATTCAATATCAAGAGTGATTAGTTAAATACAAAAACGTATGGTGACACAGTGTACTTGATTATGTGATGATTTTTTGATAAAGTTCAACTGTTTGCAGACGAGCTATACTTGCAAAAATGGAAAACCAATAGTCGCATTATTGCAGTAAATATGAATACGCAGTAATAAAAATACTGTATATAATGCATTAAAACCTAGTAAACAGTTAACTTTTCCAGTATTACGCTATGTAGTTACACCTTTACGGAACTTCATGCCATTCAAATAGTTTCGTAGGCAAGTGTTTAACTTGGTTAGTATATTACTAAATAATTTAAGAAAATAGCATATGTTTTCCTCACAGTTAAGTTTCAAAAATAACCTACACGTATAGAAGTGAATTGTGTTTGAAAACTGGCACTCTCCTTTGCGTTAGCTGAATTTCACAACGGTCTAACTGATAATTATTATGATATTTTCTCACGTGTTCAAATTAGCTTACACAAGAACGTATTTATATTATACTACTTCCTTCGAAAGTAACGTAAACCATGATTAGCAACTACGTTGAAATTTATGAGCTTGGAATCATCAAAATAAGGCTTGTAAAATGTGATAACTTTACAGGCAGAATAACTTGAAACAACTTTCTCATTCAGTTATTTGGCACACAATTGCAACCATTTTAACAGAACTTTTAACTATGATCACGCAAATGTTTAGTTATTGGAATAAGTAAATTAAAAATGATGTATAGTAGTTTATTACTTATAGAGTGTGCGAGTGTGGCGTATTGTATTCCATGAGGTAAGTTTTTGTAAAACGGGCAACCAAGTTTCGTAGAATCGCATTTAAGTTTCAAGACATTATATATATATATATATAAATTATTACGAAGGTAATATTAAAAAAATTTACGATATTTTTATGATTGACATGTAAGGTTACGTTTCATTTAAAATCATGATAATAAATATATTAACTTTCCCGGTTCACAAACATAACTATGACGTAAATTTAATTATTATCTACATTCCACATTTTTTTTTTTAAATTCAGTTCTCTTGCAACAGAGTAAATCAAAAAACAGTCAGCAGCTAGTAAATGAAAATTAATTGTGCAAAACCAAAGTCGTGATTTTTAACAAATATTTTACGTTACGTTTGAACACGTACAACTCTTAACTGATACTAATTTCATTTAATAATACGTTTTCTTCTGATAAATTCACGTGTACCTTACTTCAAGAAAAAAATCCTCAAGTGCCATATTATAATCTATGCCAAACGTTTTTAAAACAAACCTTTTCTGAGAAAATAACTAGATCTTTTGAAAAAAAATATAGAAATTTAGAATAATAAAAAACTCCTTATATTAGACGAAAAATTAATTAAAGCGGCAATATCCCCCAAGTTTTTCTTCAATTTCGTGTTTTGCTCTCCAACTCACTTGATGAAGTCGATACCATAATGGAAATCACTATTTCGCTGATCAAACCGTTTTAAATAAAAAATTATCATTTAAACTTAACGCTAATTAAAATAGTTCAAACTTTTTACAGAGACGGAATCGGGCAATATTACTAACTTCCTTGACGCAGAACAATGCAATTGTCGACACACAAGGCAACAAAAATTATGCACAATTCAATATTAATTAAGAAAACGTTTGCAGTAAATTAACAAAGCCCCACTATATTTAATACAAAATGTTTGGATGTTTGGTGACGAATACTTTGAAATTACTAGACGAACAAACATAAGATGTCAAAAGTCATAAACTGACTATCTGTTACAATTATTACTAAGAAACTAGACGTTTTCATTACTTTAAGATTTTTGGAGTTAATTTATTGTAAAAATTACTAGTTTATTTATTACCTTTGATTTTGTCTAGGTTGAAACTCAAATGGAAGAAATTCAAGCGCTAAAGAAGTTAATTGTCGAGAAAGACAATGTGGTAAGATAATAAAATAATTTACGCAAAATTAAATTACTTAACATAGTCTATAGTTTTGAAAGAATTTAACACTTGTAAATATTATATATTTTATATGAAAAAAAAAACACATACTTGCAAACATATTGAATATTTCAGTTTTGTGTTATTTGTGAACATTATTAATATTTATAGCGTATAAGTGGAGAGCGTTAAACTAACAAACAAGAAATGTAAAAGAAAAATATAAATAATCACAAAAACTGAGATCAGAGTAGAATATTAAGATTGTATAACACGAACTAATATTTTTTCCAGAAATAATACATATAAAATTTCCCACAGAAAACGCAACTGAATTGTCAACCATGTAGTAAACATGGAGTTAATATGTTCTTGCATGGCATCACCCATCAAACACGTAAACTACAATTTACGGCCATATAATCCTCTTACTAAATTTTATTTTTTATATTATTGCATATTTTATTAAGTTATTATTTTCTTTGAAAATGATTCGTTAATGTGGAAATTTGTGTATTGACACCAAAACGTCAAATTGTCCCCTGTTCATTTCAGATTAGGCCGTTAGCATAGTTTGGCATTCAAATAATCGCGTTTTCTTCCACTGTTTATCACGTTACAGGTTTTTTTTAATTTTAAAATAATACGTAATTTACCTGCAATAATATTTTGTATAGCTCTACTGCTTCTTTACTTAAACCAACTGCCCTATATTGAAAAATTTAATCTAGATTAAAATGCCTCGTGTAAAGAAGTGTGTGTGTCTATATATATATATATATATATATATATATATATATATATAATTATATAAATGTATATAAATTATTTATTAAAATTGTGGTTGCAAGTATTCAAAATTAATAGAAAATATACTATTAAAAAATGGCGTAACTGTTTAGTAAAATATCCAAATCTTAATTTAAAATAAGTTTATTTGTAATTTAATAAATATAAATATAACCTATAAATCGCTAGAACATCTAAAGTACTCTCATCTAACATTCAATATCGAATTAATAAGAGTGCTGAGTACTCCAGAACCGAACAAGTAAATGGATGCACATGTTAAATATCATTAACTACTACTGAGAATCGACAAGCGTAATTAAAATAACAATACCTAAAACTGATCTCAATTTTCTTGAAATACTGATACCTGTGGCTCTAACACATCTGCAGGGCGTCACAAACATAATTACTGTACTGTATAAAATTACTGTACTGGGTAAAACACGGCAAAATACAGTTCTCATCAGGTTCAATACATTGGAATGTATTTAATTAATTTCTTGATTAAAGCGAACTATAGATGTCTTGTAATATCTGAATATACACGTTACGAACTAATGTCAGTACAATAACGTCCGTCTTTCTGCACATGAAAATGACACGGGGATTTGGATCAGCAGCGTTTTGTGGGCGATGCTATAGAGCTTCAGTGTCTCATTTAATCAAAGCCATGTAGATATAGGCTCTGTGCACATTCTATGTCAAACATTTTAACGGTAATGAATTATGACAATATAATTAGGTCTCTTGAGGAAAGCATTAAACTTTATTAAATAAACTGCTAATATTACACTACAAAATAATTAAAGCGGCAATAATAATGAATGGTATTTTCTACCAGGTTTTTATTCAATTTGGTGTTTTGTTCTACAACTCACTTGATGCAGTCTTATGTCGTAATGGAAAACCCAGTTTCGGTAATCAACCCTTTTTGAACAAGAAATCTTCATTTACGCTTCGCGCTAATTTAAAATTGTTCATAATTTTAACATAGTCAAAATTGGGCAGTATTACTAACTTCCTTGAAGCAAATCACTACAAATGTCGACACACTAGGTGATAAAAATTATACACAATTCATTATTAATTACGAAAACTTTTGCAGTAAATTCGTAATACACCACTATATTAAATATTAAATGCTTGGATGTTTGATAACGATTACTTTGAAATTTGTTTACGAAATAAAATAGAATGTCAAAAGTCATAAACAAATGCAGTAACTATCTGTACGTTCCAGTAATTACCAAGAAATTATAATTGTTTACCAAGTGTAAGATTTCTTGTTATTTTATAGAAAGTAGTATTAATTTATTTCACTTTTATTTGCCTAGGTTGAAACACAAACGGAAGAAATTCAAGAGCTGAAAAAGTTACTTGCTGAGAAAGACAAAATGGTAAGAAATTTAAAAAAATTACAACAATTTACATTACTTGACAAAGTCTATAGTTTAGGAAGCATTTAACACTCCTAAATATTATATATTTTGTATGAAAAAAGACATATTTGCAAACATATTTATCATTTCAGTATTGTGTGATTTGTGAACATTATTATTGTGTATAGCGTACAAGTGAAGGCCGTTAAACAAACAAATAAGTATTGTAAAATATTAATTATAAATGATCACTGAAACTGAGATCAGAGTAGAATATTAAAATTGTGCAATACATCGAAATATCTCGACAAGTTACAGGTTTTAGATACTATGATACGATGTGAAGAATTTCAACAACTATGGTTAATTTGTCTATGGATAAAAAAATGTGTGTATTATTATTAAGAACAAACAGTTGTTGCAGTGTTGTAGTAAACATGGACTACACGTTCTTATTCTTTAGTTTCCTTTATTTGTTGATATCTTAGAGTAAATATAGGGTAGAGGGAGTATCCTCTATACAGCTGCCTACGAAATTGTGTGTTCAACATGTGTCACGTGACTTTAGTGAAATATGCGCGGGAGATTTGAAATAACATTGAGAGAAAATATAATAATTGCTTAGTAATCACAACTATGTTGGGTTATTTTGGTACCTTATGAATATATGAACTAAGGAGAGCATACTACCATATTATCGCATAGTATAATTGCGCAGAAATTTCAGAACGACAAATGTAAACAACGTTTGCCTCGTTATTGTTTTCCTTGACCCAGCTGTTTTTAGTAAATAGTAAATATTAGCTACATACTTACTGTAAGGTTTTAAACCGAGGTCTTGGTGACACCACATGACTAAATATATATTCTGGAAGGTACGCCATTAGTTTCAAACAACACGACTGCATTTTTACGCCGAGAAAACGTAAATGAACGACACCAAACTCTCGAGACCATGTTGGACACACATTTGTGACGTCATGTTCCCTCTACTATATATTACCTCTATGGTTGATATAATGTTTCTGCTAGAGGTAGAATACAACCTGAGATACTGAAGCTAGCCGTAAATAAAATTACCTCATTGTCGGAAGTATTTGGCGCCCGCTGTGGTAAGCAAAGGAAGACCTGAAGGCACGTTGTTTGCAAAACATGGAAGAACCCATTTTGTGTTTCGCAAAGGACAAGGAAAATAGTTACAATGTATAGAGGTGAGCTGAAGCAGAAGAAAGTGTGGTAGCTGCTTTGCTTGTAGTGCATGTGCAATATAAATAACGGCATATCATAACATAGTGTTGACGCACATTGACGAAGCCATGACGCCGTCGTAGCTAGCAGTACAACTGACACTCACTCTATACATTCAGATGAACAAACCGAAGCCAGAACGGGTCACGTAAACGAACCACTAGACATGCAAAACATGGTGGGCATGTTTCAACAAATTATGATCAACTTAACAAATTTGCGAACAGATATACAAACAAGTCAGGATACAGTACAAGCTAGTTTGAGAAGAAGAACTACAAACAATACAAACAAGTCAGGATACACTACAATCTAGTTTGAGAACAGAACTACAAAAAAATACAAACAAGTCAGGACACACTACAAGCTAGTTTGAGATCAGAACTACAAACAATACAAACAAGTCAGGATACACTATACTGCTTATTTTCACTTTTACGTGTGGAGTAAAATAGTAAAACTTTCATATATATACGTAAAGGTGTTGTGTTGACTCTACTGGAAGTGACGTACTAAAAAAACTTACGTTTAACAACCATTTAGTATAGATTTCAGATGTGAAATTTATTAATAATTTTAACCAAAATGAACCTAAACATGACTACACAAAAATAACATGTTAACTAAGAGAGGTATGGTTTGTGAATTTAGGGAAAGAAACAATACTAAAATCAATATACCGTGCCATATACAACAGAAAGCATGAAATTACGCAGAATAGAGCCTGGGTTAGTCCATTATTATTAAAATAAAAAAAATTCTGCATGGTAATAAATTCCAGTTGAAATTTCCGGCTTCTCTTGGTTACAGGGTTTCACTTAGGGTTGATGTTCGTTACTGGAATTCCACATTAATTTATCTAACATCACAGTTTGTAGATGACGTGGTTCAGGCTCTATACCGCTGAATGGAACTGCTTTACCGATATTTCAGCTGCTGAAGACGTGTTGCTGGACCCACAACG